>WYDI02028746.1:0-55013 GCA_009867235.2 Psittacus erithacus
TACTGTAAGGGTGGTGAGGCACTGGAATGGGTTGCCCAGGGAAGTTGTGAATGCTCCATCCCTGGCAGTGTTCAAGGGCAGGTTGGACACAGCCTTGGGAGGCATGGTTTAGTGTGAGGTGTATGGCAGGGGGGTTGGAACTGGATGATCTTAAAATCCTTTCCAACCCTGACTATTCTATGATTCTATAAGTACAACTTGAACATGGTGTAAAAAGTATACATTGTTAGTTGAAAACAATAACAAAGGTTTCAAAGTGTAAGGCTGCTCCTTGTATTAGTTTCATCCTAATATGAAGTGTTTTGGGGGTTTCTACAGTTCAACATGGCACTAGATCACAGAAAGGCAGGTTGGAATTTGCCAGTCACATTACTTCCTCAGAACATCACCATTTCATGGCCCTGCCTGGGAGGTGTGTGTATTTGTCTGTGTGTCAGTAACTGCTTAGTATTAAACCTGCATGAACAGCTCCACACTGCGACTTCTTGCAAGTGCGTCAGCTCATAATAACCTCACATTGCACTGAGTGGTTAAGCACTCAGGGTTAAATTTCAGGGCCCCAAATGCTAATGCTCTGATATAGGAAAAGGGTCCTCACTGATAGAGCAATTCAGCTGCAACTGTCAAAGAAAATGTCCTGAGGAAGGCTTCCAGATTATATCCCTTATTTTCTGCTGCTTATCTTTACAGTGAGTCCTTGGTTAGTTTTAGACCTTCTATTTGTCTTTTACGGTGTGCCTGTTAATCACACTCCCCTCATAAAGTAAGAGGGAGTTAAAACTATATGAAAAGTGTGAAATTGTTTGGTTACTTCATGTCCTTTACTCTTGGTGGAGTAAGAGGAAGATAAAGTTCCCAGCACATGGATGTGCAGAACTTTAAACATGTGGAGGATGAAAATTACATGGAAGAGATACTTTTCCTGGACCTTACTTTTTACCCACTATCATCAGGCTGAAATTCCCTTAGCAGAACTGGGCCTCGGGTTTCCTAGTCACTTTTTATGCTTAAATGCTTTTAAAAATCATCCTATACCATTAGTGATTGAAAAGATGTCGGATCTTTACATACTTGACTTATCTAAATGCTCTGGCCTAGCCCCAAAAGGCTCTTATTTTTCAAAGTTGTTTTGAATTGCAATGACATTTTGGATTCTTCCTTGTATGAGTAGCCTGCCTAAAGATGGCAAATATTTATTACATTGCAAAAGAGATACATAAGGGTGCAACTTCCAAAAGGTTTTTCAGTTCTTCTCTCTCTCCTGAAAGATTCTGTATTTTAATACAAAGAATAGCATCAAAGAAGAAACAAGTTAAGTCTATCCTTCCTCTCTTCCTCCTTTCAGGGACTTGTTAATGCAATGATAATACTGCGTTTTGGCTTCTTGAATTCTCTGCAGAATCACCTTAGTGTCCGTTTATGACAGTCTTTTGAGCAGCTGTTCAGAATAGAGACGTTTAATGGAAATGTGTGATTAATGCAAGGTCCACCCAAAGCATCCTGGAAACAAAAAAGCTACTCTTTGTGACTGTGATTGAAGTACCTCTGTAAGTTCTGCAGCAAGTTTGCCAACATCTTTATAACTCAGTCTCCATCGCAGGGGGAGAGCAGTGGATTAAGTAGTGGGAGTTACCCTTCTTTATTTTCATTAGTGTAATAAAATATAAGCATTATCTAATAAGTATGTGAGGATGAATTCAGCAGCAGGGCTTGAAGACTAATGAAAACATAAACTTTATAATCTCCCTAGCATTACCATTTCCCTGTTCCAAGAACACTTAATCAGGACCATTATGGCAGTTCCCAATTCTCTTTTCCCAAGGGAGGTACCACCAGCTGACATCAATTTCTGGAACGTAATGGAAAAAGTTGTGTCGTTATGTACCATGAATGTCTTTTACCATGACCAACCCAGCGCCTCTGCAGGATCGAAGTGTACTTCAAGTAGTGAAGTACACAGAGTATGATGAGGCACTGGAACATTAACAGAGGAGTTGTTACATGTACAGGAGATGGCTCTTTCTCCTCTAGAGTTTATTCCCTCTGGAATGAAAGTGACTTAGTTTTACCAAGATCATTATCCTGTAATAAGGATGTAGCGTGGAGGGCTCATGACCTTTGCTTTAAAAGATGTTATTGAGTTTCTTTCTAGTGATGAAGTATTCGATGCTAAGAAACAATGCTGAGCATGATGATAAAATACTGCAAATGCTGTGCTGGGGATGTACATCTGTAAAGGTAGTATTTTTTATAGCTGAAATATGTTATGCTGAAATACTCCCAGTTGGCCTAATTAAAACTGGGAAGCAAATGAATGCCATATTTGCCATCTTCATGTTCTCACTCTCTTAACTTCTATGACGTGCATTTATGCTTCAATAAAGTTCATTAAGGACCACATAAAGATAAATGGCAGAAGTGGCAATCATTGGATTATAAACTCATGACTGTTTTACAGGCGGTATAATGAATTTCAGAAAACTCCTTTCCATAACTTTGGGTTTAATCCAGAGTATCATAAAGCATTACCTCAAATTTGCTAGTATAAAGAACCATTTTTCTCCATGTTGTACATGTGAGGTACTGCATACAAACTACAGTGACCACAGAATCCTTTTGTCAGGGCATTAGGATGAACTAAAGAGAATTGGTGATCAGGCATCTTCATCTGTGTGCTTTTCCTAATCCAATTGCACTCCGTTCCTAAGAGAAGTCTCTTTAGAGATGTGAAAGTTACCACGTCCTGTGATGGGTTTCCAACTTCTTATGACATGGCAGACACATGATTTAGGTTCATTTCTGTGACATTGCAAGAGCAGCGTGGTGACACATATTCACCATGTAAAAGATGTAAAAGGAAGCAGTGGCTGATAGTTATACAATAGTTAAAACTCAGTGTTAAAAAGAGAAGCATTTTAAACACAATATATCTTTGTCTAAGTGGTTTTCTTGATCATAATTGTAAAACCATATACTTAATACCTTACTGGACCTTTAAGAACAGAAAATTGCCATTGTCTAATAGATATTCTTTATTTTTCTTGATTATTTTCCAATTTTCTACAGGATTTGTATATCAATAAGTTGTTTTTTAAATGTTGAATTCAAGAAAGGCTCGTACCCTTCCTGTTTGTTAGACTCTAGAATGCCCACCCGTTTGTGTACCGCACCTTCCTAAAGCGCAATGTAGATAATGGTTATGTCACCAGCAGGACAGTGACCTCTAATGGTAAATAAGCAACTCACATGATGAATTGCTAAGGCTTTTCTCAATAGGATTGGAATTAAACTGCATTTTCTGTACCTCTCCTCAGGCCCCACAGTAGGCACAGCGCAGCAGTAGTCACCTAAGGCAGCAGGACAATTAGGGGCAGCAAAACCCAGCCCTGACCCACTGCCGGAGCACTGATAAACTGGCTTTTGCTGATGCCTAAGGAGAAGCCAGTGTATGTAACGCTGTATATGTATATAACAGCATCACTGCAGGTGTGAACACAGTAAACCCCTCTGAAAAACCTGTCACCCCGTGTTATAATCTCATTCCTTTGTACAGTGCCAAGTTTTGCTTCCTTTCAAGACCTCTGTCCAGTCTTTCTCTCCTTTCTGCTGCATCCTAGGAAAGGTGTGACCTGTCACTCTTCCTTCCGATGCCAGTACTTCTTGCTTGTATGGCTGTGCTGAGAAGGCCTGGGCCAGTTTTGCCTTTACTGAAGAGGCAAACCTGCATTTGAAAAGAGCAGGTACTGTGTAGAGTACAGCTGGGAAACAGACAGACATTGATTTCTTTGATGCCAGAGAGAGCCAAGAAGGGAAGTAGAGCTCTGATAGCCTTTCTCTTGTTTCTGGTTAAACATGGAAGAACCTTCACCCTTCTTTATACAAAATTCTTTACTAATACAAAATCAACTCTGAAACTAAGGTATGGAAATAGTAGTTTTGTGTTAATTTTTGACTTTATATATAGTATTTCCCTTTAGTCTTCATAATACTAGATAATATTACAAAGTTATCTATTGCTATTTGAATAGGGATAGTGCTGTTGTGGTAGATCATGTACAGATGTACTGCATATGGAGCTTTCAACACCAATTGCAATCTGGTGCAGACAATACTTAGCAGTGCCAACACTAACATGGTGTCTGTTTTGCACTTGCGGGGTATCATCATCAGGTTAAGATGAGAAACATTTGTTGAAGTGGAAGCAGATCAAAGTAAAGGAGCGCATTACGTCCCAGCGTAATCCTCAACTTTCTGGGCAAGAGGCTTTGAGTTTTTCACTTTGAGCTGTGTGGGAATCTGGAAACAGTTTGGCCAGGATATTTCCAAGGATCGCCTGCCCAGGCCTGCTCTGCTCTTCAGCTGCTTTGGTGAAAGCTGCGCCGTCTCTCAGGAATTTGGTCTTTTATTTTTTGCTGCAATTCGCATGTTGATTATTCTCACAGTTGTGACAGGAATATCAGTGCTGAACCTGCTGGTCTCACCAGTGAGATTTTCAAAGTCAACCAGAAATCACAAATCTGCGCCTGAATAATTGTTTCTGCACTGAAGTCAGAAGGGTTTTATTATTCCAAATTCTTTTGCAATACTTGATATTGATGATTTTGCACATCCTGGGTCAAAATCTTATGGAAAAAACCCTGTGATTTGAGCCTTAATTAAAAAAAGGATCTCAAAGAACAGTCTGTTTCCTGAACATGTAGATAAGCCATTGGGAACAAGTCAAATGCTTGCAGCAATGTTTAAGGCTGATATTTAAGTATAAATAAGGAATCTAGCTGCATTAGGATATGACAGTCAGTAGACTGGAGGATCTTCACCAAAATAGCTGTATTTCCATAGAGTGTTTTTTTTTTCCCCTGCAGTAACAGTAACTATATTATAGGTTGATGGTGATGTACCAAAAAAAGAGACTAAAGGATATGAACTAATCTATGGCATCCCAGATTAGGATTATTCTGGTTTTCTTGATTAAAAAGGAATGCACAAGTGTGGGATGAGATTCTGAAAGATGGGACTAAAATGTAGTTAAGTTCATACTTCAGGAGTATCTAACTCTTCCGATTTGGCAGAGTTTGGATGAACAGCCGCTTCTCCTAAATGTCCTGACCATGGAGTTTAAGTATCTTCTTACTGCTGATTTTGGGCTAGTATTGCTTGATTTCTTTCTAAGCACTCTAACTCCTTTTTCTCCTGAAGTTTTCTGTCTGAGATTATAGATTCAAAGACACTTTTACTCTCAAATGATTTCTTATGCTTGACCTGTTAAATGTGATTTTTCTCTCCGACTTCCTCACTGATTATGATCCATTGTTTATAAAGCCACAGGCTTTACAAATGTTGAATAGTTCTATCTTCAGGGTGTTCATATATGTAAAACTCACTGGTGCCATAATGTTCTGCAAAGGGCTGGTGATTTAAACTTCCTGCATTTCTAGTCCCTCTTACAGATTAACAGGTCTTACATTTAAAGACAATCTGAAAGCAATTATTTAAGTTATTTTGCATGTTTAGCAAAATTATTGACATTTTTCTGCAATGGAATATAACATAAAATTAACTAATAAAATAAATATATGTTACTGGAAAAGGTAAAGGAAACGAACCATATGCAGATGAATTTTTGATGGATGGTGGTTTTGGAAGCAAGGTTTGCTTAAGAATTAGTTTATACAGTTTTAAACTGATGCATTCCACAGAACTGTAGCAGATGCAGTAACAGCAGCCAAAGGAGAAGGTAGCAGAGTTTATGACTTCCTAAAATGTATTTCTTGGTGAAGCCAGAAGGTAAAATATTTTAAGGTTTGTATAGTGGCAGAGAATAGCTTCTAAGTGTGCTGAGTGTTGGACACTGGACCAGAAGGGATGGATAAACCGCCGTTTTTTAGTAGAGTTCAAAGCAGCTCCTGAATTACCTGTGACAGAGATAATGAAAAATGCAAGTTATTATTCTTTCCTGGTAGCTGGAGCATTAAAAGCAAACAGGAAAGCATTATTGTAGATCTAGATAGGGATGCAGGAGTACATGTTAAAAGACTATACAGGAATAGCTGGCTGCATGTGTTCTACTGCTGTGGTGCTGCAGCCTTGTTCTGTGGAAGCTCAGAACCTGGGAAACAAACTTCACTCCATTAACAAATGCAATTAATGACAGTCTTAAAGGGCTATGAGTCTTCAGAAGGAATCTGTGCGTTTCAAAAGGTGTTTTCAGAAGCTTCTAGGTTCCTGAATTTGGAAGTCTTCTCTGTTGCAAGCATGGATATGCACTACTTAATAGGCAGAGACCATTAATCTGTGGTAGAACTTTTGCATGGCTTATACAATGAACCACAGAGTGAGGACGACATGTGAAAAGCAGTGGAGTCCAACTTTAGGACACTGACCACTTCAAAGCTTAAACAATGAAATTCTGCCATTAACCTTCAAATCCGCCTCTGTAGCACTGCAGAGTAATCAGTCTTATATCTCAATCGACCATGAACAAGCGATATAGTGCATTGAACGGGAGAACAGAAGGTTTCGGCACAGCAATGAGTTTAGATTTGTGGTGTATCTGTAACAAGAATTTTAATCCTGTAATTCCTCTGTGTCACAAGCTGGAATCTCTAGGTCATAGTAAATGATCTCCAAGAAACTCTTAATCTGTTCAAAACCCATATCAGGTAAGATGCGCATAAATATCTTGTTTGACAAGTATATATCATTTAGAATTACTTTTTACTTAACAGTAAACACCGTATGGAATAGAAAGGAAACATTAGAATTGATTATTCCAGGGTCGCAGGTGGGTTGGAGGAGCTGTTAAATGTGTCAAAAGCAACTCTGCGAGATGTTACATTGGTTTATTGGTACATGCTTTGGCATTTAAACTGGAACTGAAAAAGAAACTTCTTTGCTGGATCATGGAATAGTTACACATGCTGCGTTGTCCCCATTCAGTCATCGCTCAGGAAAGTAGCATTGGTTCTCAAAGGAGCCAAGGATTGTTTTGTTCCTCATAGTAACAGAAATTCAGGAATGATGACTGAGGACGTTTGGAAGGGTCTTTCTCATTGTTCCCATTCTGTGATTTAAAAGTTTGTTTGATATGAATGTGCAGAGAATAATGAGACTAACGGGACAAAGTTTACACTTTTTCATTAATGACATCTAGATGCCACCCAGCATGAAGGCAGTATGAACCACAAAGGACAATAGTAAAATAGAGACATTAATATGATTCTGCCTGAAATAAAGTGCTGAGAAAGATGTCCCAAAGAGTCTTTCTGTGCAGCTCTGGAATCAAGCTGTGTAGTTCAGATAAGGCAATCTGAACCATTGCATTCCAAGTACAAATACCATGGCATTCTGTACATTGCAACAGTTCTCTGCCAGTTCCCTCAATGGCCTAATTGGTGGAGTTATACACATGGTTGGCAAATACAGGTGTACAGCAAACTCCAAATACACTCTTTTGCTTCTGATCTGCCCCAACTATTAGTACATCTGAAAACCCCCTTGACAAACCAAAGAGAGCAGAACATCTGGTGATCCAGCTAGATTAAAAACTACAACTGACAAAACAGGGAAAAGATTTTTTTCTTCTTTAAATCATTACCAGGAAACCACCACAGGAGCTGCACTTAAAATAGATGAAGCCAATAACTGTGTTTTTATACACAATAACTTTAAAGTTTTACTGATGCATTTGAGGGTTAGCGTTGTTTAGCACACCGTGTCCACTGTGGCTTTGATATGAATCTGTATCTCCTATGCTGAAGCAGAAGTGTGATGTGATGTGACTCTTTTTCTGCTTTTCTTCTGGACACAACCAGATTTATTTGAAATGGGTGAGCTGTTGTGTTCAATCTGTTCAAAGTAGCTCTCCCCCTTCTTCCATCCCGAGCTGCCATTAACGTTAATGGGAGGTATGCACAGCGAGGGGAAATTAAATGTCTTAATTTTCTTGCATCTGGTATACAGCTGTACTTTAAAAGCAATGCCATACAAGAGAGTGAGTAAAGAACAGCACTTCCTTTTTTATGCTGATTCCTACTATAATAAATACAGGCTAGGGAATGAAGCAGTACAAGATCCAACTACTGCTGAAAATGTTACAGATAAAGCCCTGGACAGCACGTTTGACACAAATTGGCTGTAATGTATCCCCACACCACTCTTTTTTTTGTTTCTGTATGCAAATTACTGTTCAAAACTCACTTTGGGCAAATTCAAATAGTACATTGCAGCTTGGGAACATCCCAACGGTACAATCATGCAGCGTTAGTCTGGGAAAAGATGTTCTTTTTCTGGTCTGGTTGTAGCGAATCCATGGTGTTTGTGTTTGTTTCTGAAAGTGGTCAGCAGCATTTTCCTAAACCAAACCTGTACCCAAGAATCTAAGATGAGTTCAATGTTATTAGGCACTGCCTGTGATAGTGTCAGACTGACAGCACCAGAGATCAGGCTGGTTCATAGAGAAAACCAGGTTCAGCAGTGAGCTGGGGATGTTCTGAACTGCAGCTGCTCTGCTCACAGGTTCAGAGACTTTGCTGTACATCTATCCACACAAGCACAAGTTAACAGAGTGATCTGGGACCCAGTGAAGTTGGTGTCAGGCCCATTTGGTGACAATGCAGCTTTAGATTGGCTTAAACTGGTTATGAAGCCCCATCCTTACACAGGAGTGATGGTATAATAGGTAAGTGGGAAGCGATTTATTGCATTGTGGTATGAATGAGCAAGTTATTTTATCCAATGAAGATACTGAACTTCATTTTATCCCAGCACATGTCCTGCAGGCTACCATTCACCACAGCACAGTTACAGCAACATTCCTAACATTCCTGCCACTATGGATATACAATAAAACTTGTCTTTTACCCAAACCCCCCCAATATCTGATTATGAAAAATAAGCTTCAACCTCAACTAATCCTTTTCTTTCAGCTCCTCACTAGGATTAATATGTGTAAATTCCTTCCCAGGATCCCTAATTTCTTCTAAATTTTTCCATCTGTGGATACAATTTTATTTCCTTTTTTGCAGTGAAAAGCTCATTTTAGTGTCTGCATTTTCAGTAGACACAAATAATCCTCATTATTGTTCAGTTTCTATATAGTTTTGAGGAACTGACAATTTACAAGTGGTCAGTTTGACTTTTGCTTCAGACAGGAGCCAGCATGTGCTATTCCATCCTTATTTGCAACTTACAAAGATGGATCTAAAATGGAAAGTGGGCACTGACGAGTCCTCAGAGTGGTACGTGGCTGTTTTTGCTTTGTACTCAAAGGGGCTGGTCCTGAGCCACGGTGGCAGGGAGATCATCTGAGTTACACAATACGTTTGTTACTCTTAATTCCATTCTAGGGAAGATTTATAGAACTTAGGGCTTTATGATTCAGGACTCAGTCCATACATGGTGTTCTTTTTGCACAGAAGGAGGAATAAAAGATTTAGTTTTATGACCTGGCTGGTTCTCCTGCCTGGGATAGTTTTCTCCATTGCGTGTGTTTTCCTGTAGTAGAATCAGGGATGATAAAAGTGAAACACGAGTAGCGAATTGCCAAATGGCAACTTGATTTTAAAGACCAGAACTGACCATAAATGAACTGAAAACCCTTCCTGCACATGGAGTCATTCTCTCCCATGGTGTTAATCAGAATAACTCCAAGAAGCCGTAGTGATTCAGATGAAAAAGGACGTAGCAATATCAAGTTCTCACTGTTTCCAATATGGTGCTGTGTTTGATGGGATGTGGTAAGTGATGTCAGAATTAAGACTTTCACCATAACAGCAGTGGGTAATCTCTAGAGCTGAATTTAAACAGAAGTACAGCCCAAAAATACCTCGTTCCATTTGGAAGATGGAATTCTCTGTCTGTTTAAGCTTGGCTGTGCAAAACCCAGTTACCCCTGAATAGATGTTTACCATAACAACTTTGCTGAAGCTGGTTTGAGCCTCTCTGAAGCAGCTCTCAGTTGACTTTTCTCACTTGCCCTTGTTTGCCCCAGACATTTTATTGTCCTGTCTTCTTGTGTGCATAGCCTGAGAATCACAGCCAGCTTTCAGAGGTTCCTGCCATAACCATAACTTTGTTTCAGTGAGTTTCCAGAGAGCACAGCACTTCACTGCAGCAAGAGAGACCTTCCTACAGAGCAGGGCACTGCGGAGATCAACAGTATAATAACTTGGCTGCTGAGCACCTGAATGTTTCTACAGGGATTTGGAATGCCTTGACATAAGGTGGAGTAAAACATAGGTCATGTTTACAGGGTGTTATTATTCCTCTGTAATGATGCCAGCCTGCCTCTGCTCTCCTGTGGCAATGCTCTATTCCAGAAAATCCTTTAAATCCTTTATTCTAAAATAGAATATCTGCAGAAAGGAGCTACTTGACAATACTTAGGGTCTGAAACTTCTTTGTTTGTAGTTATCCTGGTCAATATAACCATGTAGACAATATTTTAAACAGTGTGGAAAAGCCAGAAGAGTTTCTCTGTTCTGAACGTGCAGATCTGAATCTTACAAAGGTTTTCTCCTCGTGTCAGAGTGTGTGATGTAGGCAGTGCTCTTTTAACAAATACTCTTTAAAAACGAAATCATACAAAAAACCCCAAAGCCACACCATTACATCTTCTCTCTCTTCAATCTCTGAGGTTCTTTTCAGCCTTGATGTGTCTTCTGGGCACCCAGAGCCCACTGCTGAGCTTCGACTGTTCTATTCACTCTTTACCTTCTTTTACTTGTACCTCATACCAGCACCTAATTCTCCATGCCAGCTATTTGTAATACATCCCTATTAAGGAAACAAAACCTAGCAGAACAAGAAGCATACTTCTTACAAATATACTTTAACTTTTCATGCTGTTCATGTGCCTGCATGCTGTCACCTTATGCCTGCTTCCCTGTTCACATCTCTCTTGACACTAAAACCTTTTGAGGCAAGACTGGGTTTTATTCTGCATTTGCATAGCACAGGGGTAATCTTTCCTTGCACTCGAACTACTGCTATCGTGTGCATTTTCACAATAGTAATGAAGAAAGGTTCTACTACTCCAGAGAATAAAGAAAGAGGAAAATATGTAAAGTGGACTGGCTGTAGTGATGGAGGATTTGTACAGACTCAGAGTAGAGAGATAGTATAATATGCTGGACTTCATAAAACTCCACTGTTAAATAACTTCCTATAAATTTCAGAGGAGTGTGAATTTATGTCCATGTCATTATCAGATCTTTCTCCTTTAGTATTCACTTTTAATTAAAAATAAAAAAACCCTCCAGAAGAGTCTATTTATCCCTGCAGAGATCATTCAATGAAGTTAAAGGAAAGGTAACAGCTGAATCAGTATTCTCCATCTGTCGGGTCTGCGCGGGTCAGAAAGAGAAAAGGAAAAAGTGGTAAAGTAAAACTCTGATCTCATTTTACACTCAGACCTCATTAAGGTTCTACATAAGATGATAAAAGTCAC
The DNA here is from genome assembly GCA_009867235.2 of Psittacus erithacus. Lineage (NCBI taxonomy): Eukaryota > Metazoa > Chordata > Aves > Psittaciformes > Psittacidae > Psittacus > Psittacus erithacus. The sequence continues at coordinate 11,447 of WYDI02028746.1, forward strand.
AGTCACTCTATACAAACATAATAATTTTGAAGACTTTTTATGGGCCTAATAAGGAGACTTCTTAATTTATATTGCAGTGAAATAGCCACTCTGCCTAAAAGCATCCCCCTGGCTGGGACTCACTGATACCAGATTAAAATCTGAAGTAAAATGAGTAGAAACTAAAATAAAAATGGTGTTTATTGCAGTGGGAAGGGACAAACACAGTTCTTTAAAATGCAGCAAAGCTGCTATAGGGTTGTGACTTGCTCTGGCCAGGAATAAGTGAGCAGAATTAACTTTCATTGGAGTTCACAAGACACATATGGGTAGATCATTTCAGTCAGATGAACTCACCTGAATCGAGGTCTCCTTTTCATCCCTTGTGAAGTTAGTAGAGTAAACAAAAAAAATGGTGTGAAATTAAACATTTTCAGTACATTTGACAGTGCAATTTATGCCTCCTCTAGCAGAGGAAGTGCCACAGAAGGAAGAAAGCCTGTCTGCTGACCCCATTGCACCTCTGAGGCTGGAGGTAAAAGTCACTGGCCATGCTCAGCAGGAACTTCATTGACAAATCGATTGGGTTTGGGGAGAAAAAAATGAAGACAAGGCTAATTCCATAGGAATTTTGTTACTGTTCACTAAACCGAGCAAATAATAATCTGTCAGTTGACTTTCCTTAAATTTTGGATCTGACCTTATGAAAACGTAGTTTTTTATCTGGGTATCACAAAACACTTAACTAGATGTGTCTGTGGGAGGATGATTATGCTGCTGAAAACACACTACTGACAGAAATACAGACTGAATTATAGCTGCCGTAAAATTTTCTTCATCTTAATTCTTTCCTTATGGCACCATTTTACAACCGTAAGTGAAAAGCTCATCTCTGTAAGTTTTTTGAAACATCTTATAAATTTTAGTGAGGAATTCTGCCCCTCTCAGATTCCATTGGCAAGTGAAAAGGCCCACTATAAACATAGAATTCTCTGGCAAAATCAATAGTCATCCAAATGCATTCTTACAGAGCCCAGTAAAGTGTCCATGAAACATTGCTGTTCCATCCTACTGGGAGATCTTTGGCAGCTCTATTAACAGAGGAAAAACTCATGTGCAAAACTGTTCTGCAGTGCTCATTGTCTTTCTGGTACCTGGAACCTGTGACACAAACTGTTGAGCTCCAAGGCAGGAACACCACCATGGAATTCTAAAGGCTTTCTTTTATGGTGGGTGTCAGACTGAAGGCCTCAAGCAGCTTTGAAAGCTACTACTCTGGTCTTTAAAGCTCTTTCTTCTGTAGAAGCTACAGCCTTTCCTGACATAACTGATTTAGTATATCTACATGTTCTTCTGTAAAGTTTCACTGCCCATTTCAGGTCAGGTCTCCTGGATTACAGGTTCTGATCCAGCTGCAGAAATTCTTAGAGTTTTCTTACAGAGAATTTAGTTCTAATAGAATAGAATAGAATCTTTCCATCAGCATGGCTGGAGATGCCAGCATGGAAGTAAAATTTTGCAGCATTTCTGCAGGTTGGATAGATGTTGATTCGCCCAGAACTGAAGCAATGAAATGCATCAGCATAACCAGACATCCCATCTGAAAAGGAGCGTAATACACATAAAACGTTGTCCTGGCTGTGTTATACAGCACCTTTGAAAATCAGACAGTGAACTTAAATTCTAACAGGCATGTTGAAAAGGTGATTAAAGGTTATCTCATCTATTTAGTTTTCATCGCGGGGTAAAACACAGTTATACCTGAGTGTGACTGTATCTCTGCTGTGACGCTTCCTGTAAAAATAATCATGGATCAACTTGATCTCTGGTACAATCACATGGTATTAAACTCTCAAATACTCTTAGCACACACAGAGGAAAGGACAGGAGGTCATTTACGGTATCAAAGCTTTATAAAATGCCATCCTATGCAATGAGTGTTATTTCATTAAAGTGATAGTCGTCACTTCAGTGGCTCTGTTGTTTTCTTTTGGTTGAAGCATCTGAAGCAATTCCTTGCTGGGCTCAGTGCTGTTTATTGACTAGGGGATTGAGTGAACATGCTGTTGCTGGGAAACTGAGAGTGAGAGGCAGAAGTAAAGCATGGCAGGTGGAAGCAGCTTGTGGAAATGGTGGTGTTCCCTTTCCTCTTTAACACATCTCCCTGGTTTTTAATTCATATCTACCTGTTGTAGCAGTCTGTCAATAGAGGACGGAGGTGCTCAGCTGTCATTAGGAAGTCAGAGTGTGGTCAAGGCACAAAGAAGTGATTTTAAATGACATATTATATTATTGCCAGACTATTAGGGAAGAAGATGAGCTATTATGAAACATTAGGGAAGAACCCAACATGAAATGGCAAATAACATTTTTGGGTTGAAGCTAGCTGAATTTTCCTCCTATGTCCCTCACTAATGTAGGACCTATGCAAAGTATACTAAACTGTTTGTTGCTGCGTTTGGAATCAAACCAGCAGAAACCTGTAGGAAGGATGAACTTTAATTGTAGGTATCCATTCCAAAGATAAAAAGCTTTACTATCTTCCATGGGACAAACTGACCTAGGATGTTACAGAAACTTTCCTCCTGTTTTCTTTAGTGCTTACATAAAAGTGAATGAAAAGTTCCTTTTTCAGTGGTGATTACAGTAAAAGAGCTGAGAACTCTCACAGGGGAAGGAATATGTCAGAGCAATTTAAATGTACCATGGCTTACTTCATGTGTTGTCAAAGAGGGAGGCTGATGTTTTTTGTCTTGTGAGAATGAGGTAGTATGGGGTAAGCTGGCTGCTGCAGCTCATTGCTATGGTTAGATGATCTGAGATGGTATTTATGCCAACATGTAAAATATAGTAGTATGTAACAAGTATACATTGAACTATATAATTAATACTGGAAATCAAGGATGTGACACTGAAACCCAAATTAATATGTGCCTCAGATGACAAAGATGAGTATACTTCTAGACATGGTATTAAGCCATATTAGAGGTACAACTGAATCTGTAATAGGGAAACCACTTAAACAAGGATCATAGCAGCAATAGATTTGGGATTAAAACCAAAATGAAAGTGAGGAGTGGCTGCCAAAAAGTTGAACTTGGAAAAGAAGAAATGTGCCCTAGAAACATGCTGGGGTTTATACTGCAGAGCTTTATTAGAAGGAAATATTTTATTAATGAAGTCTGGGCAGAGAAATGGTGAAATTTGCCAAAGATGAATATAGCAGGCAATAATACCTAGAGAATAAGGGCAAAACCCTGCCTCATGGAATCCAATGAACTTTTGCTATTGATTGAGTGGGATCAACTTCTTCCAACAGAAGTCAGTGGGAAATAACAAGGAAAAATGTCCAGATTGGGTGCACTGGGGAGGTTTGCATTTGATTTGAGAGGAGACAGATCCTCCTTTAAAAAAAATGGTTGTCAAACATGACCCAGTGAATATAAATTAAGAAGGGAATTGCTGTCCATCTGCAGTTGCTAAGTCCCCATTCTGCCAACCTTACTCGGAACTAAAATCAATAGGGCTATTCAAAGGGCAAAGTACTGCTCATCGCAATGCAGTACCTTGCTAAAATACATTAGAAACTGTTCTTGAAGGCCTGTTTAACTCATGCAAGAGCTGATGACGAACAACTTAGTGAATAAAATGTCATTTTACATACATTTACTGGAAGTCATTCTGGGTTTCAAGCTTCATTTGTGTAGTTTCTATGATCCCTTTGGCATATTGCAAATATGACTAGTTTAGTGTAGGTACTCTTATTCAAACCTTCCATTTCTATACACTAAGAATAACTGCAGAAGAAGTTAATATCCAAAATTCATGAAACCTTATGAGGTCATATATATTTGAAGTGATGCCCAGCATATGTATTTCAAGCTTTCAGTATATTGGAAGTGCTAATACATGTAAAATATATTCCATCAGATTCAGCCAAGACATGCTTATGAGCACAGAATGATGCAAAAAGAAGTATGTGCCAATTGAAGCTAGTAGCAAGTTACTTTGATATAGGCAGCACGCTGCTTTCTTCCAGGTGAAAACCCAGCTGAATGGCGTATCCACAAGTCATCAGCTCATCAGAAAGGATGGCAAGAGGAAATCTGGCTTGCGTTGTGATGTATTGGCAAAATGTCTGCAGAAAGTGAATCAAAGTAGCATAGGCAAGCATCAATGAAAGACTTCTGAGTTTCCTTTGCTTTGACTTCTGAAACAGTGCGGCCTTGAGCCATGTCAGGGCATGCATATCAGAAACATCATTGTATGTGATGTGGGAGTGGATGTAATGCAGTGCTACAACCTTTTGGTGCCATCTAGGAAGACCATTTGAAGAAGTTAAGTTGTTCCAACAGAAGCTCAGTGCCAGGTTCAGGGCTGTGTCCCCTTCCATGTCCTGTGGCCTGGACACGTGCCTGGCAGATAGAGGACACATGGGGTCAGAGAGTGGGAGAGAGGCTGCGCTACCATCACTTGGTGCTGCCCTCGCTTGGTGTGACTCAAGTAGCTGACAGATCTTGGAAATGCAATTTTAAATTTAAATGGGCAGATATTTGAATTGCAAATATTTGCATTCTATTTTGGGGATTGAAACAATATATAACTTTACCTGCCTGCTTTAATGATGGCTGTTGTCCTTTTCAGATGGAGGCAGCAAATACTTGTGAGTAAACTTTAATTACTCAGCTGTAAGGAATCAAAAGAATTGTCTCCAAAACTTCCAAACAAGGGGTTATAGAAAGTCATCATCTTTTTAGAGAATGCTTTGAAGTAGTGGAATTTTTGACCGTGGCATGGGGTCTTTCAGCCTTACATTATTCTTTTAACAGAGAATTCCACTTAGAAGCCTTTGTTGGTAAAAGGTGAGAGGGGAAATGCCACTGTCTACATTTTGCAAATGGAAAACTAAAGAGTAGAGCTCAGTGGCTGGATTTGCAAAGTTACTTAGTTAAAATTCCCTGGGGTCAGATGTCCAGGTGCCCATAAAAATCTTGCCCTGAGTGACTTGTGTAAGGTCGCAGGGGAAGTCTGTGGCAGAACAGGAATTTAAATCAGGTCTCCCAACTCTCTTAAACATCATCATATTGCCTTTGAATTAAGCCATACTTTTTCAGCTACAGATTGCTGAGCATTTCTGCTTTGATGAAGACCTCAGTTCTACAGTAAAATGCACATCTCTGTCAGCTTCCTGTATGTCAAACCCAAGAGGTTAAGGTTAACCTACTCTTACCATCCAAATTTAGGTATTTAATTCAGTTGCCTGCAACAGGCCCTTTGAGCCTGTATATAATCAGGAAATTATACTGTGAAGAGAGTTAAATAGTGAGGATGCTGTGCTTTAACCTCTCCAGGCTCCATTGACTATATACTGGGTGACCATAGTTCTGAACATGCCTGATGTGAGACAGTTGTCTAAAATGAAGGGTCATTGGAAATGTGGGAGTTGTGATACGAGTCTCTAATGGAGAGTGAGGCAGAAAGGAAAAGGGATGGTCCTAAAGCGAAATGGGTTTTTACTCAGCAAGTTTTGGAGGAGCTGCCTCATCTGCCCCACTCACGACTGAAAAAGAAAATAAAATCATAAATATTTTTGAAGAACTAAAAGACTTTTTTAAATGGCACTTTGTGAAGTCAGGGTAGAAATCCATTGAAAGTAAGGGCTGTGTTTATTAAGTAATTATTCTTTTAGGTTAACACTGATCAGAGGACAATTAATTTCAAGCTAAACATAATTACCTTAGTAAATTATTGAATTCAAATGATGGGAAAAACCCCTTAGGGAAATCCCTTTTAATGCTAAGAAGATATTTATTCTAATACATAATATCTACCTTTATTACAAATGGATCATACTAGATGTTGAGCTTTACTCCTCATCTGTCTGTATAGGTATGCCATAGTGTGTACCGTATTTAAATTGGGGTAGGTGATTCAGGTAAGTGATCAGTCAGATAATTTATTTATAAAAGCTGTTTTCCAAACTGTAAGAAAAAGACATGAACAAGGAGAGGGTTTTTTTAGCTAATCCTTAAATATTGTAGTTTTGAATGAGGATGCTGCTGTTAAGGGAGTGGTAAAATTTCCTCCTCTCTTTTGTCAGTGAAGGGGACATTTTACATGTAGCCCTCAGCTCTTTAATACTCTCATTCTAAGCTTGTTGTCAATGGATCAACATCTTTGACTAATTTACTCAGACCAAAACTGCAGCCAGGGTAAAGAATAAGGGCGAGGCCCTAACTGGTTATTGCGGGCTGAGGAAGGACAGAGCACAGGCTCGTCCCTCCCAGTTGCATGGTTCTGAAAGAAGATCCTGACAGGCATTACTGCCAGCAAATCCCTCACTGAAGTTTGCTTTTTATACAGCTAAGGTGGTATTAAGAAAGAGATGGCGCCCAAAATTACAATTGATTAGAACACTGATTCAGTAACTCCTATAGTAAGAGAAAAGTGGCATAAAACCCCCAACTGATCATTTTCTGAATCAAATAGATGAAGGTAGATTTCTGGGGAGACGTTTTTCTCAAGGAAGTATCATGAATTCAGTGAAAAGTCACTTCTCTTCAGAGGGAGCTAATGAGCATGCTTTAAACTCTGATTTTTCTCAAAGGCAAGCAAAATCAGCGCACTGCACTAGCAGTACCCAGCTAGTCACATGTATAGGAACTCAGTGCTCCCTGGAGGTAGCTCTCATTATTGTCATTTAATCACCCTGGGTTCTGCCATGGGGAATAATAAGACATAGGGAGAACAGTTAATTCTATGTAAAATGTCATGGAAAATCTGAACATACAGCTCCAGATCAGTTATAAATTGGCAAAGTGAAAGGAATGCCTGTACTCAGTGTGAACAGGATGTCCCAAACTTGTAATCCCTGTGCTTTCATTTCAAAGCATATCAAGGGAATTCAGAACATCAATACTAAACTTACAGGCTGTTCCATTTTTCTTTTAAGTCCTAAGCATCCAAAAAATGTTTTAACATCTGATGTACTTGAATTATAGCTTCAAGGGACCGTCTTGTAGCTGAGAGCTCCCAGAAGTGGAGGCAGTGGGAGGATGCAGAGGCACACCTATGTATGGGCATGTATTTGTCAGTGTTCCCTGGCTAATGAAGAGGCTTCAGGTCCCTCATTCCCAGGTAAAATCACACTCTGGCAACTTGAGTCAAAATGATGACAACGGACAGCCGGAATCTCTCTGAAACAACACTGTCTGCCCTTCATCTGCATGCAGGTTACGTTAAGCACCGGCTCAGCTCTACCTGTTCCCGATGCTTCCTCTCTGCCATGGATGAAATTCCAAAAGTCGAAGCCCCTGTATTGCATGGAGTTTCCTCAGGGAGCTGTGGCATTTCCTGCACTGCTTCCTAACGGTGCAGTCATTCTCTAAACTGACAGGTGTTGCAGTTGTAAGCAAGCAAGGAGAAATAATAAAAAGGGATCTAAAGGGCTCAGAAATATGTGCAGGAAGCAAAATGAGATTCAAGCTGGAGAAGTGCAAGTTAATATGTCTGGAGGAAATAATAAATTCAGCTCTGACCAGCTCAATAGCAGAAATGTGAAAGGAATTTAAAGACAACCAACAGAAATCATTAAGAGGCAAGACAGAGCTTCTGCAGAGAGGTGAATAGCACCAAGCAGGCAGTCCTGAAGGCCTTACGCAGATAATGTTAGGTGATCATGGTGCTCTAGAATCTGTTCCTGTTCTCAGCTCAATAAAGGGTATAATCAGTGCTCAGATGAACAGGTAATGAGGATAAACTGAAGAGAAGTGATGTTGAAAGATAGGAACTGCCTAAACTCAAGTGCAGTAAGCCACAGGAGACACAGTATTTCCCATGGAACAAGTCTGCATCAGCATCAGGACAGTCCAGAAAGAAAAGAGTATTTTACCTCTAGTTTCTTATTCCAAAGGTGTTCGGGCTGCTTGTGTGTTTAATACCTACAAGTCACTTTCTTTCTAGTGGCTGGAGAAGATAAAGGATTGTAAGTAAGGTAAAAGAATGTGAGGGAAGTGTGGGGTTGTGAAATAGAAGGTGCACATGTGATGAGAATGGCATGCATTTGTTTGACTGCAAGATATTGCTTGTATGTGAAATGGTCTAAAGAGGTTGCTGCATTTGCATTTGATATCAGATTAAAACGGATATAAATTAATTCCAATTTCTCAGATTAAAATTAGACCAGATTTTTAAAATGTTTAATAAAACTGGGCACAGCAGGAATTTCTATAATCTTGTCTATTGAGTAATTGCCTGTATCTTAAAATTGCATAGTGACAGTGGAGAAGTTCAGCTGCCGTGGTCATTGCGTGGTCCAAGACAAAAACTTGGCGAATTGAAAGATAACATTTTCCAGCACACCTGAGCCTTGCAAGGTATTTCATTTGAAAATTCATTTACAGCTGGTACTTTCAATGTATATTTCAGTATCAAGAGCGTATATTTCAGAACTACATGTATTTTTTTCACTATGATTATATACAATGTTCTTGACAGCCTTTGCCATTGAAACCATCAGCAATTTAGTGTACTTTTCAACAATTTATTACCAAGCACATAGATGCAAAAGTAACAATCGCCATTTCGTGTGTTGTGAGCTATTTGAATCTGTTGATGATTGCACTGTCCATGCATGATGTTTAAAATACAGGCAGCTAGACACAAATCATGTGCTCCTGGATGACGGTTTCAGGTGACTGCGTAGCTGAGCATCTGTTCTGTAGGTGAGCAGAATGGCAGCTAATCTCATATTGTCAGGAATCAACGTGTTTATTCCCAAACTTCTTGTTTGGTGCTTGGCTGTGTCTCCGTGTGGATGATGCCAATGACATCTCCTGAGATGTAAGTGCGTGCAAGTGTTTGATACACAGGCATGTCTGATTTAAAGTTTTTTGCCACAAGTTGATCATGCCAGCTTTTGGAAAGTGCTCACCAGTAACCATATGTTGCGATCAAGATAAGCAATTACTGTATGTCATATGTGTTTTAAATCGGACAAGAAAAGCTTGTGTTTTTAAGGTAGAACTGAGGAAAAGTACTGTACCACTATTCAGTCAGTGTCTGCGCACCAGCTACTAGAGAGCATTGTTGCTAGTAAGTATTAGCAGCACTACTTTGCAGTAATACTTCTCAGCTTGTGAGAGATCACTAAGCCAATTGTAACCCTTGGGTTAGAGCTCCATGTCTCTGCAGGAATAACTTACCCCAGCAAGCGCTGGATGGGGCTGCGTTTGTGTCATTGTTATTTCTGCTTCACAACTGTTGTTTTATTGTGACTGAGACCTCAGCCATTTGGTAACAATTTGCTTTCTTGTCAGAGGTGTGGCAGTGTTCATGTGAGTTGTTTGGGAAGAAAACAGTTGGAACAAATTACTTTGATTGCTCTATAGAATTAATCGAGATGCCAATAAAAACAAGAGTCCAGATTCGGGCTGTTCCTGCGGCAGTGGGAGGTAGGACTGGAGTGTCTTGGTGGTGTTATTCTATGGAGATGGTGAGAGCTGTGAGTGTCATGCTGTTGCTCCACCAGATCCAGTCAAATGAAGCACAGGCTTGCTGAACCATTGCTTCCTGCTGTTTGTGAGCCTCTAACATCCTTCACATGAATTTTATGTTCCCTCTCTTACTTTCCTGACAGTAGTGCACTTCTGATAAATAAAATGAAATATTTTAGTGCAGGAAGAAGAAACTGTACGCAAATGAAATCAGTCTCAAGGGTGTGTGCACATTTTTAGCTAGTCCTCATCTGGATCTCCCTCTCTTCTAATGCAGAAATGTAAATCACCTTCATGAGAATGTTCTGAAAGCCCTGAGCAGCCACTTGAGGTGAGAAAATATGGGGAAAGTAGTTTTCTGCTTGCTTTTAATTAGGAACACAGGATTTGGGATTGTACTGTGGATGTTCTGTGTTATAAAGGATATCTTGCAACATTCCCAGTAGCATCATTTTTACAATAGCTTCCAACAAACAGTAGAGACTCTATGAACAGATTGTTTCTGTAAATATTGCAGTATGGACAATATGTAGGCTTAAGAATCACTACTTGGTTGAATGCCATTGCTAACAACTGATGGTGAAAGTAGCTGTTCTTATCCTTCAACCCTGTGTATATCTGCTTTGAGCTAAAGAACTTCCTGCAGTTAATACGCAAAAGCAGGCATGGTGCTGTGTTGCCTCTAATCTATCTCATGCAAGGCCATAGGCCTTGCAGAGGATCACTGCAGTACATACACACTGACTTCAAGAGCTGGCTGACCATACGAGATAGTTTCAGCAACTAAATTGGATTCAGAAGATGCATAGGTGTTTTTATTTGTGTGTGTGTGTGTGTTGGAAGAGATGTACAAAATGACCTTAAACAGAATAGTAAATACTGATGAGACCCTGTGGTCCATGAAGACGACTGTGAAACCTCATGTCTCTGTGTTTTCATAAATGGTGAATATTTCCCCCTGCAATAACTATTTGCATCTGGTGTGCAGTAAGTTTGGGACTTGTTTAATAAAGAGCTCAGACAGCTGATGAATTTTGCATTCACAGCATTTCTTCTTAATTTTCAGATAATCACCTTAGATATTTCAATGGATTAGGAGGAAACAATGGCTTTTCAGACAATCTAATCCTTCGAGTGGGTATTTTCACTGGAAGGGATTGTTTGGGGGCTGCAATCATTCAGCAGTGCCTGGATTTGTTGTATTTTGATGAAAAGGAATTGGGTTGCAAAGCAGTTTTCCATTGCCTTGGAGAGGGCTGAGTATGTCAGGGCGCTGGACTCTGCAGATAAAATGGCAATTTCATTGGGACTCTGAAACGGGAGCTGAGCACTGCTGAAAACTTTGCTCCCTATGTAGATGGCTATGAACTGCTAGAAACCAGTGCCAAAACATGCGAGAATGGGGACACATTCTAATCACAACACCCTGAACCCCAGCCATGATCAGATAAAACACTGAGGCTTTAGATAAGCAACTGCAGAGCAGTTGAGAATGAGAAGCTAAAAGTGCTTGTGTCAGGGGTAGCTCAGAAAGCTTTTCTAGATAGTTACAGAAGAAATTCCTGTCCCACCCTCCTGAAATGTGATCATTACAATAACATATATTGCAAAAGAAAGCATCTGTATCAACACCTCCCAACATAAATGGACGGAAATAGTGACTTTACCTATTATTATTCTAAAAGTTGTTAGTACTGCTAATAAAATGTTTCTTAAGCTCCACTGCTCGATGGGTTTCCTGTGGAATTGTCTAAAGCCTTCCAATGCTAACTGTTTGCAACATTAAGAAAAGCACTTGCAGAACTGCTGTACCAGACTAAGGCCACCTTTCCCAGGAAATACAGCTCCAGTTACAGTTGTATTGACAAAAGGCCAAAAAGGCCAGAGCAGTGTGCTTATAGACACATTTCCTTGTCATGCGTGGAATGCTGACTTATTGCTGATGCGCAGCGCTTGTGTTTAGAACTGACTTTGCAATGGGAAGCTTGCGGCAGCAGGACCAAAAGGCACAAACGCAAACTCCTACGCACTTTTGCCACTCAGAACCTTTCTGCCCCATGTATCCAGAGCACTGTAGTTGTTCTTGGGTTCTTGTCTCTTTTCCAAAGCCCACAGGCTGCCTCACCCTTCATCTTCCTGAATTCTTTACCATTTTCTGGCAGCCATCTGCTGTGTCTCAGTCGGAAATGTCTGCTCCTCTGTCTTCATTTAAAAAACCCCAACATTTTCTTCCAGTTCTTCTGGAAAGGAGCGTACATCATCAACTGGTGCTTGCAGTAAGCTATGCCTTTGTCTCAGTAGCTGTCACAGTGCGTGCAGAGAGAATACAGGCTGATGCAAGATCAGCTTGCAGAGTAAAAGGTGGATGAGCCTCCAAACAATCTTGTATTGGAACCCAAACTGATTGCTGAACTTTCAGCTCAATTTTAATTTCCCTTGATGCCATGTTTTAAAATAAATATGCAGGCTTTTTTTCATTAGTATTATCCAGCCGTCTATTACTGCTGTTGCCATGATGTTCCAAGCAGCCATGCGGTGTGTATGTGAGAGGTCTCAATATCTGCAGATTGGTTACAATAACAATCTCTCTGGTCCCTCACTTTAAACAATTTGAAATGTCATGTTAGGAATGAAAACATATTAATCACTGCACACCTAAACAGGGCTCCTAGGAGGAAGACGGAAACTGTGGATTCAGAGGCCCATTGAATGCAATGGGAAAGGTGCTAAGGAGATAACCTTTGCCTTGAAATCTTATGTCATGTTAGTGTGATGTGAGATCCTGTGGTTTCTGGGCGTAGGTCCGCGGAGCTCAACTTGTCGTTTGTTTTGAAAAGGAAGCACCATGCAAGGCACAGGCACGCTGGTATAGAAAGGGCGATATTTGGATATTTTGGGATAACTGAAATATAAACCGAAGCAAAATACATTCTTTTCATTATGACATAGGTGGCAATTTGTCTAAGAAGCATTTAATGATTATAACAGCAGGGACCAACTTTTCTCTTTTGTAATTAGCCCTGTTAGAGGGAAGACATGCGTATGGCTAACCTTGAAACCAGAATCAATAGTTCTGTTTGCTTTTCTCAGTGTAAAAGAATTCAGCAATGTATATGTTACCCCTTTTTCATTTCTTGCATCATTTGAAATACAGTTTGATCAACATCTAACATGAAGTAATATCCAAGAAAGAATTGAATGCAGATGTTTAATGTAAGTTGTTCTTTCACTGTTCTGATGTACCAAATTACCAAACCTTGTAACTGTGAACAAATGTTTATCCAAGTGTAATGCAGATTCATTATGGTGATGTTAGATTATGTTCTGAGATAATGATTACATGGTCCATTGAGACTTGTGTTCTATTCTTGATTTTTCAGCTGACCTGCTGTATGCATATGGGCATTACTCCCTGCCGGTGATTTTCTTACCATGTTTATCATGTCTTGTTTATGTAAACGGTAAGATATTAACAAAAAAGTGAGTAATTTACTGTATTTAATAGGATTTAGCACAATATGATCTGGTCTTGTTTGAATCTGCTTGGCATTACAGTGATTCAAATAATTACTTATAATCACAGCTCTTAATTCACTGCAGTCGCCAATGGCACATCTTCTTCAGGGAATCCACATTAATCCTTTCTTGTCATTGTTGTAATGATATTACAGTTGTAAGAGGTTGAACTGCAAAATTCAAATGGAGTTAGTTAATGGCCTCAGAGAGCTTTGAGAACTATTTGATTTAGGCTTCAGTTAAGAGCTAGCTTGGGTTGTATTCAGTCCTTCCTTCAGGGTGAGGGCAGAATTCTTAAGAACTCAGCAGGTGCTGCCCACCCTTTGGTTTCTATCAGATTTGCATGTTATTTTGAAGCTTCCACCCTTTGGTTTCTATCAGATTTACATGTTATTTTGAAGCTTATTTCCCTTTTTCCCTCCTGCTTGATACGTCCAGTTAAAAATAGGAGAATATTGAATTCATGAGAAGTGTCAAGTTTGTACAATGTTATAGTAATGCCTGTGCTAAATGGCATTAAGGACTGAAGCCAGGTGGAACACCATCAGTAAGCAAGAGAGGTATAACACTGCAATAGGGAAATGTCTAAAAAACTTGGAAAAGAATGAAATAACTCTTTGTCTCAGTAACCTTGGGAAAGAGCATTTTAGAAATACTTAGTCTGGTCATAAGGAGCATTTGCTTTTCTTTCTTCTCCCATGGAACATGGCAGCTACCAGCCATGCTACACTGCCAGCTGGAGGAAGAAATACTGCAGGTTTCTTGAATACACTGAACTCAACTGTTTTTCCCTTGTCTCTCAAAGCCAAAATTGCTCATATTCTTGATTCATGCATATCCAGTAGCAAATAATGTTTCAGCAGCAACTTAGAGTCAAGGGATGAAGGAGTCATGGAGATGGTATTTGCAGCTCTCTAGGAAGAGGTTCATTTTCCATGGGGACAGAGTCAGATTTGGGTATGGTTTGTGCTATAGCTGCATTTCCACTTTTGTTCTTGATGTGTTTCGTAATCAGCATAATTTATAATCAGAGTTATTTCTTCTTGAGACAGTGGGTCAGGAACCTAAGAATCTATTCTCAGTGACATAGTTTAGTGGTGGTCTTGGCAGACCTGAGGTAATGGTTGGACTTGATGGATCTTCAAGGTCTTTTCCAACCTAGCTGATTCTATGATTCAGATACTACCTGTAGTATGGCTCTGGGGTTAAGAAAAGAATTGCTACTAGTGGTAATGCCTGCATGGTCTGTGAGATCCCTGAACTACAATAAACTAAGGAGAAGATTTTTGAAAGTCTGTGGTATTGATTAAAGGTTCTATTCTATTCTGTAAAATAGAACAGATGTTGGGCTTTACCATTATGAGGAAATGGCTGTAATACTGAAAACTACAAAGATCCTACGTGTATTTTAACACTCTGTATGTGTATAAGAAGTCTCCTGATTACCATCATATTAAATTATTAATTTAGCTGCTGCCCGTTGACATGATAAATATGACATTTCTATTCGAAGGGAGGATACAGTTCAGAAAAATATTTGGCTCTTGTTAAAACATTTAACTGGAGTCACTTTTAGAACCAAAGGAGCTGATGCCTGTCCCTTAGTTGTGAATCTGTGTTTGTGGGTACACAGCAGCAGTGAAGGCAGGTTTTACAGAAGGGAGGTAGGCAGATTAAAACCTGATTAGTTTGAAGAATCCTCCCCAGTATCACGTCCATCAGTCCATGCACACTCTGCAGAACATGTACTTCTTGCAAAACCTGACAGGCACAGAATGAAATCCCTCTCCTGAGGACAGCTGGAGAGTTATGCAACTTCAGGAGGATTATGCAGATGTGTGTATGCTGTGAAGTTGTCTGATGGATTAGGAGCCTGTGTAGGTTTGATTTAAAAAGTAAAACAGCTTAATTCCCTTCTGCAGTGAATGGAATGTTTCCAGAGAGGGCCAGAAGCCTGGAGCCTACAGAACTGTTAGGGCCTGACTCATGGACAGGCCTATTTTGGTGTCTTAGTCTAAGCAGCGATGAGAGACTGACCATGTTTAGGCAGGAGGTGTGTTATTCTGTATTCTATTTGATGGAAGTTGTGTTCTCAGTCTCTACAGAACTTGCCAGAAGCTCAGTGTAGAGAGATTATTTGTAATTTAGTCCTGTTTAAATCCTTTTGTAATATGCCATTTAATGATGATGAATATTTTACGCAGTTTTATTGAACTGTGAAACACAAAGTAGACATGTTCTATCAAGAATTGCCTCAGTTGTAATTAAAAGGCAGATGTCATTTTACCTACTATTTCACTGGCAGAGTTTGATCATCTTTGTACTCAGGCAGTGCCCTGGCAGAGTTGCATGCTACAGTCTTTACCATTTGTAAACGGGAATGCCAGAAGGAAATATGCAAAGTGAAAGGCACAGCTATTCCTGGTGGCTGATGGCTCTGTCCACTCAACCAAAACATGCCTTCCAGCTGGAGAAAGCTGCAGGGAGACCTGCAGGTCTGTCCTGCTGCTTTGGAGACATGGAGAGGCCTTGCACTTGTGAACACAGACAGATGAGAAATTAAAGAGTTGTTCCTGCTTTTAAAGAATTTATCTTTGACATAGACAAGATCCCTGGACTGCTTTTGAAGTTCAGTAATTCGTGTATAGCACTGCCTAAAGCAGGCAGAACCCAGAAGTTATAGGTAGAAAAGGTTGTCAGGGAATGCAAAGCTTATGCACTTTGATCATTGATAAAGTATCCCTTATGTAGTATCACATCATTACTGTGAGCATGAAAACAGATCGATAAAGTACTCCACTGCAGGCAGTTGACTGTTTTGAAACTTAAGCAGCCCCCAAAGCCCCAAATTACCACATGACAGCTGAGGAAATAAACTGTAGGGTACCACATTTAGTAGACAGCTACTTCTGTATTTAGGGATTCTTTGCTGTCTGACTATGAAAGGCACTTAAAATAATTGTCAAAAACTACATGTTAGAGGCTGGGACGCTGCAAGCACAGCAGGCTGGAATAATTCAAACCCGTGTTGTCAGTAGGTGATTCTGATTGTATTAACATCCATTTCACATGAGGGTCACAGATCTGAGTTCAGTGAATTTACTCTTGATTTATATGTCTATAAAGGACAGGAACAATCATAAGATACTCCCTGTGGTACTCTGAAATCAATACAAAGAACCAAAGAACAAGGAAGGCTGCTAACAAGCTTGCAGGTCATGGACTGAGCGCTGCAGTCTACTTGTCAGCCATTGGTTGAAAGTGGAGCAAAAACCAGCTATAAATTTGCTAAACATTAGATATCTGTTTGAAACCGATTTTCTTACATTCGTGAAATGAAGAAGGTCATTAGAAACATCCAGATTTTCCCCTCAGGGCACTGAAATGCCTAATGTGTGATTTACATTTGCTGCCCCAAGCCGGCTTTTCACCGCTTTGGATTTTCAGGTGAAAATTGTTTCATATTTTTCTTTCTGAATGTGTTCCCCTAAGTTTCCATTTCTGCGACCTTGCTTTATTATTTCCACTAAACCAGATTTTCTGAAGCTGCAACAACTTTTCATATAACCCAGGTTTTATTTCGTTTATAAGGCAAACATGCAGCATGTGTACCCAAGTTAAAGCTATTCATATTGTGGACTAGACCCTAACATGGCATAAGAATAAGCTGAAGAACAGCCAGAAACATTTGGTTATTTTACTGTATGTGTTTCAATAATAGCCCTGGGCTTACTAGAGTTTTTCCATGCTATTCTCCTTTGATGCCAGGCAGACACAATTTATAGTAGACTCTAGGAGTGCCAGCTCACACTCAAGGAAGTTCTGTTCTGGGGTTCAAAGGAAAGCAGGGCTGGGATTCAGTTTCTGCATTATAAAGGTGAATAGGAACTATTCTAGTCATAGTCCTTGTGCTGAGATTTTCTCAGTGACAAATGATGCAGAAGGCTTGCTTTCAAATATTCTCAAAGAATTCCTGCCCTCATTCCTTCATCTGAATGATTGAAGGATTAGGTAGAGCTTCCATGTGCAATGTCGCATAATTTGGCAGGTTTGGAGATTGTAGCTAAAGGAAATGCAAAATTCACAACTTCAGTATAAATCTCCTTTTGTAAGGTAGAAAATGCACATTCCCAAAAGTTTTCCATCTCCTGACTGCCTGAGAAGTGTTTTCCTATATCTCTTAGGCACTGTGGCTGTGACCTTCCCCCTGCGTTGGCAGTTCTCGCTGAGGCAAATTCCATGAACCCCCTGAGCTTGTTTGACTTGAGGCTGCAGATATTCCATATTGGACAAGATCCCAGTAATCTGCTGTGCTTTTCCTTCTGTGTTACTTATATACTTAAACGGAAGCTACAGAAATTCTGTCATTTCTGTGACTGATGAAAACCCTCTTAAAATACAGGATCCTGGACAGCAGTACATTTGCCTTAACCTAATTTGTAAGAACTTCTCTGAGCAAGCGGGGTGCGAGTGCATGAACTCGGTATTTCTGCCACTGCTTAAAGCTTAAACTCATCTCTGAAGATGCAATTATTTACGGTTTTCTCCCTTTCAGCTTTATGGCTCCCAGAAAGCATGATTAAGTTAAAAAAAAAGGAAAGCTGAGTTGCAGATGCTCAGCATCTCTCGAGGTGGTGGGTGGGCGGTGAGAAGGGAGAAGGGAAATAGCTTGAGACTTGTGTTGTTAAAGGAAATAATTATTCAGATAAATTGTTTGTAAATGTAAGGAATAAATTGCGAGTTGAAAAGTGTGTCTGCAAGTAAGAGATGGGGTTGCAGGGGTGACTTTTGGAAACATTCTACCACCTGCCTGGGTTTTGGGATGGAAATCCTTATTTTTCTGCTTGTTTGCCAAGCTTCTGCGTTGAACTTGGACTTAGGCAGGTTGCTTTCTTCACTGTCTCACTAACTCAATAGACCTCAGTCTCCAAGGGGCCTTCTAGGCATAACTTCAATACAAATATACAAATAATGATTCTGAGGCTGGAAAATCTCCTGGTCTATTTTAAATGGGTATTTGCTTTTAGTGAAGATATACATTGCTAAGATGTCCTATTATCAGAGTTGCAGCCATGAAACAGGCAACTGGAAGGTAGAATTCGTTTTCTTTGAAAAGAGAATTGAATCTGAAGATCTTGATAAGGCTTCATTTAAAAACTTCTCATGTTTCTTAACTCCCTTAGTTTGGGGAAAATGCTGGGTTTTGTCTGTACTCAATTAGATTTATAAATAAATATTTCAGAGACATTTTCCAGTAGTTGTAAAGAATACTTTTGCTTTATTTCTTAAGATACACTCTTTATGTGTATGAACCCTTAAATGTATACTCTTTATGTACATACACTCTTAAATGTGTACTCTTTATGTGCATATACTCTCTCTGTGTCCTTACTCGCTAAAACAATGCCTAGACTGAACAAGCGATGAATGCTGTCAGCAGTGAGTGAATCAGTGAAAATGAGTGGTGTGGTTTTTCTGGAGGGTGAAGAAATCTGCATGGCTGAAATGCTTTGGAGACCATTTCTTTCTAGCAGACCAATTTGCAAGTATGGCTGGTTGAAACTGCTCCATTAAAACTGTTTCTCAACAATAAATTAGGATGTTGACTAGAAACAAGTTTTTTCCTCCAGAAATGTTTCTTCTGGAAGATGTTGAGTCTTCTCTTGTTAAAATGTCAGGGAGAACAGAGCCAAAATATTTCGGCCAAACTTGCTAAATGTTTTTCAGGGGAAATGGTGTATGGCTACAATTGCACTGGGAAAAAAACCCCAACCCCTTGACTGGGGCCGGGTTGCCTTAAGCTTGTGTTATATGTAAAGCTGACAGGGGAAGGGATGCCCCAGAGGGCGATAGATCTTAGGGCCATCTAACTTTGGTTCTGTCTCCCAGATCTTGCACAAATCTGAACTTGGTGCCTTGCCCAACTTTGTGCCATAATAAGATGCTAAATGAGGTCTGTCTTTCTGTAATGACTGAAGCATGTTGATAGGGTAGGAATGCTTTATTGTCACTGCCTCTGTGTGTGATGTTTCTGAGATTTCAGACCTAGGAGAGTTATTTTGGCACCATACTGACCTGAACAATATGAAGAAGGGTAGAACTGTTTGCGAAAGTATTTGGTTCGTTTGGTGTCTATTTTTCCCCCTCAAAATAGATCTGTCATAAACTGGGAAGGAACTGGTTAGTAACAAATGAGAATTCTTCAAGAGGGAAATCAAATGTCCCAGTACTAATTAGTTGAAATTAAGATCATTCAAATATTTATATAGGGAAGGCAAGTATTCAGGGAACATGCTGGGATAAATCACATGGCTGGAATATAAATAGCGAGGCAATAAATCTGCGCAGAAAGAATCAAGGTGAAAATGTAGGGAAGGGATTGTACTATTTATCAAAAGACAATTACAACCAGCAGTTAAATACAGATGGTCAGTGAAAGAAGTGGTAACAATGACATTTTATGCGTTATGCTGAGAGAGAAAATGTAAAGGGGAATTAGGATGGAACATTTACTGTGGGCCACAGAATCAGGACAAAGTGGCTGAACCAAATACAGAAGCTGAAGGAAACTTGCATCCACCCCCCTAGCTCTGTTCCTTCCTTCCCTGCATCTGACTACAGACTGGTATGTGTGTACAGTTCAGCTGCAAGCCTCTGGTCAGGTAGGAGCTTTGGCCAGTGCAGAAGGAATTTCAGTCTGTGCTATCAACGACCTGAGAGGGTGTCCACAGCTGCTCTTTCTGCAGCCAAATTAATCTTAAGGCTGTGTGATTTCAGGCAGCTTCCTCACCTTTGGTATACCTAACGCATGGGTAGCACTGACACATGGAGCGAGGTTGGGAAGAATGCCTGCTGCTCCATTCTGCCTTGGAAGACTGTACACTTGAATCTTAGATAGCTAAAGTGAGAGTTAAGTTCCATAGTTTGACAGTGCCAGGCTTCAAAACTACTGTATAGCGGCTTAAGGTTTTGTCAATATAGTTCCTTAAGCCCCTGAAGTTGTGGGGCACATCCTGTGCTGCTCCTGTCTTAGGGGGATCATCACGGTCTGGTGAGGACCTGTCTGCCTGGGCACTCTGAACGTAACTGGCAAGGGCTGTGGAGCTGGCTATTGGAAATCTCAGGCTGAGCCTACAGAGGAGATACCTTTTTATACAGTCAGTAGCTCTCCTGTTGTGGGCAGGATTTTATTAGTTACTAGTTAAAGATGTACATATTCTTTGCAATGGTACCTCATTTCTTACTCCAGGAATGAAAGGGACTAACCTGGGTATTACTGCTTTAATTTAGTTTCTTGGCACTTTTTTTTTTCTTAGAATATTTCTTTGGCACTTTCTTTTGTAAAAAGAAAAAGAAAATTTGGTAATTTATTAATTGTTACATTGGTGGGGTGTTTGTGTGATGGATCATTCCATTACTGTGCTCATGTAAAGGAGGGAAAGGGAGGACTGTTCCAGTTTTAGTTACTGCTCTTTAGCATACACTACTTCAAAGTCAGCATTAAATACATGCATTTTTTTCTAGGCAGTATGTAACACTGCCATGTAATGGCAAAGGGTGCAAACAATACAGAGCTTGGACATGGCAAGTGTGGGGGGAATGAACTGGCATGCTGTTTTAATTTCTCTCTTTTATTAACCCTTATAATGTTGCATAGTCACAAAGGCTGCGTACCAGGTAAGGATGAAATGTCTGCATAAGGAATATACTGCAGGCAGCACACAGCCCTTGTGCAGAAAGGATTCAGGACCATAGGGAAGTCAGACATGAGAATTCTTCTGGGAAGCCTCTTGCTGAAGAGCTTGGAGTGCTTAGGCTCATGAGGGCTGTGAACAGCCTGTTACCTGCTCAGGTGATGGTGTGCCCTTTTGAGAGGGTGCAGTGATGCGATCCTGCATCTCCCCTCACAGCACCACTGACACAGGGAAAAGATTGATTGATCCTTGAAAACAGAAATCTCAGAGACAAGGTTTCTCCTTGTCATGTGCAGTTCTATGTGTTTTGAACACTTTCCTAGCAGTAGCTGGTGATTTAAGCTTAGGATCTTTTCATTTTAGTATGCAAAATTAAATGTTGAGAGAACATCTCCTCAGGGAAGGTCTGGCTGCAGTTTATACAGATTCTGCCCTTGCTAGAACAGGAACTGATAGCACAAACTCAGTGTGGAATAGAAGATCTGTAAATCCAAGTAAGTACTTGGGCAGTCTGTGCTGAACAATATACTGGTTCAGCCACAGAACCGTTTGTACCTCAGGTACCTTGTGTAAAGCTACTTCGGGTATTCTAAGCATATGCTGCTTGAGCACCTTTCCTTTAGCCTGGTGTTCATCCAGGGGACACAGTATTATTTTCTCCTTTCTATAGGCCTGCCACCAGCAAAGGCACCCATCTGTGCATGCGATGGCAGCAGCACAGGATACCCTCAGATCAAATTATGGGAGCACAGTTGCAGTATCTAGCCCTCTTCCCTTTATTCCAAGAAATGAAATACGATGTGGCTTCGTTCACACTAATTAATGTCGAGGCTTGTGGGCTCTGAGTAATGCAGCAGCACATACATTCCACGTTGAGTTTTTCTAGTTTATTCTAAAACCATGTGAAGTGTCCTGCTGGAGGCAGCCATGGCAAGGCCCTGCCATGGAAACCAGGCAGCACCTCGGCTGCCCGTGCCAAGAATCCTGGGCAAATACTTTAGGAAATGGGGAAGAACTGGTCTTGCGGAGGGCGTTCCCCTGAATGTCCCTGTTATAGTGGTGTAAGAGCAAGGAGGGAAGAGCTGTTCTTGAATTTCACTCATTCAGGCTCTGTGGTGGTTGGCATGCTTTGGATCCCCTCCCTAGGGTCAAGCATGGATCCAGTTTTGCTCTGGCAGGATAATGGGCACATCCTCAGTCAGTCTAAATTGGCATCGTCAATCTGTGGCAGGAAATCTTGGTTCTTTTGAAGTCAATGGCAAAACTCTTACTGACTTCGGAGCGGAATCAGGATTTATTCCAGCGAGTTCAGTGGAAGCACAGTTCTTACCAACTGCAGATCAGGCTCTGTTGTTTGACACTTGTTCTCAGCTTGGTTTCAAGATTTTAAAGAAGGTTGTAAAGCAGCTCCAACTCGAGCTTGAGGAGCTTTGGGGTCCTGGCCTCATGTAGTAAGCTAACATGTACATGGAACTTGGTTTCTGTATAGAAATGAACTTCTACATAAAGGCAGTTGCTGATGCTTTTTGTTTATGTCATTACTCTGCAGTGCAGCTGTTATCCGTATTAAAGCATATTTGCTAATCTCCAATATTTTCAAGAGTAAAAATTCATCTTAATTAGTAGAACCATTGTCTGGGCTGTTTTGTATTTCTATAATATACTCTGTCTCCTTATATTTTCTGGATGTATCAGATACAAATAAAAAGTCGTATTTCAGACACAGCGCCAACCCCTCTCCCTTTCAAGTTTATGAGCAGAAGTTATTTCAATTTCAGGAGGATGGGATGGATGGAACATTAAAAAGCCACATCATCAGCTTAAAATACAAGTCCAATAAAAACGAAGTTGGAACTTTACCAGCTGCGTACTGATGAAAACATATGAGATTTTAAGTAAGAGAAGCTGCTCAATATGGACTCACAAACAAAACAAAACAAAAAATGAGCCAACAGAAAAACAAAGCAAAAGGAAGAACTGGGAAAGCCCGGCGCAGAAGCAGTCCCAACAGAGGTCATTTGAGAAGACAAGTAAAGGGATGTTTGAATGTAATGTGCACATTGATCTACTCCATTATTCAGAATAATCTTTCCCTTTTTATCCTTAACCTAAAGAACTGGGAAAACCAAACCTGAGTAACAAACTAAGCAAGCAGAAAATCACATACTGCCTAACTGATCGGGCCTGAGCTCCAGAAAACCCAGTCACCAGTGTGGCCAGTACTAGCCAAATGTTATTTTTCCTTCTGTACCTGTCATTGTGTCCCTTATGTTGGGATGGAAGGTTATAACTGGGCCCTTTGTCATAAAGGAGCAAGAATAGTCAAGGATACCCAGGAAAATTCCTTGGCAGAGGACCAGCTTCCCGCAGGAAGCCATCACATGCTGGTTTCCAGCAGGGTTCAACCCGTGCAGATGCAGCTCCGCTCAACCTATGGTGGGTGAGGCCTTGGAGCAGCGAGTGCCCAGGACGAGCTAGAGGGCTCTGCAAGGCTGAAGGGAGGAGAAACCTGCAAACCTGATAATGGAACAGCTCAGGAAATACATACATTATCTGAAAGGAAGAAGCAGGATGGCATTTATCCTGGCCATATGGAAACACATCTAACTTGGGTTTTTTTGGGTTTTTTTCTTTTTCCATGAAGGCCGCTCTTAGTTATTGAATTATTTTAAAAAATCTTCTATATCATATTTATAGTGTTCCTTTCATTTTCCCAGCCTCTCTCTCCATTTGCAGATATTTAGTCTCAGATGGCTTTGCAGCAAGTAATTTCCGTCTTGTTGGTGAATAGCCCAAACAGTTATTCCTGTGAAATGGCTGTTTGGGGTCACTGATTTTGTGAGGTGAAGATCTCTGACCATGGTTTGCGTGTGTTCGTAGCACTTTTCCCATTTGGGTCCTTGCTTTCAACGGGAACCCGAGGCTCCAAGGGAACTCGTCCCGAGGAGCCCAGAGTTTGTCCTGCCGGGCTCGGGTTTTCCAGGGAATTCCGTGTGAATTCCCGGGCTGGAGCTGTGACCGCGCATCGAGATCCCACGGCTCTGTCCCCGCTCCAGGGGGCTCCCGACGCCGGGCGGGGGGGGATATATTCGCTTTCGTCCGCCTCCTCTCAGCCGCTCCCGGGTCCCGTCCCGAGCGGGGCAGAGGCTGGTCCCGGTAGAGGGTGCCTGGCGGCGGGGCAGGGCTGTCCCCAGAGCTGCCCGGCGGGGCGGGCGGTCCCCGCTCCCCTCGGCCCGGCTGCGCCGTGTGGCAGCGCCTCTGTCAATCAGCCTGACTTCACTCCCGCACGCCCTGTGTATCCAGTATTATACCCCCGCCGCCTCCTGGTGTCTCTGCTTCGCTGCGAGCCGGGAGCGCGGCCGCCACTGCCGCTGCGGCTGCGGCTGGGCGAATGCGCGGGCGGCGGGGCGCGGGGCAAAGCTGAGCGGCGCTAAGAGGCGCGGAGCGGGGCTGCAGCCTGGCCCGCCCCGGCTGCGGGCAGCCCGGGCACCGGCCCCCGCGTCGGGCCAGGGCCACCGCGATGGACCCTCCCGCGGGCATCGCCCTCGTCCTGCTCTGCTGCGCTCTCGCCCTGCCCGCCGGCTCTTTGCAGCGCCCAGGGGACAGAGGTAGGTATCCGCCGAGACGCCTTTGGGCTGCTGGCTTTGCCCCGGTGCCTTTTGCAGCCCTCTCGTCTGAAGTGGCGGCTCGTTTCCCCGCGGCTTTCCGCTCCCCTTGAACTTCTTCTGCGGCTACTTTTGCCGGGTTTCCAGTTGTTTCCTGCAAGCGGCAGGCGGGGACGGGGACGTGGACGGAGGCACCCGGCGCCTCCGGCGGGGAAGGGACGCGGGAGCCCCGCCGGCAGTGACAGCGCTGCGACCGCAGCCTGCCCCGCGGATGGGGCGAGCCCCGGCGGGCAGGGCGCGGCGCCTGGAGTTCCCCATGCGGGATGAAGCACATGGCAGCTCGTCTGCCGCCTCCTCCTCCTCCTGCCCCGGCCATCGCCGCCGTCCCAAACTCTCGGGGCTCCCGCTGAGCCCGCTGCCGGTCGCTGCCCCCCGGGCGTCCCTGTCGCCACCCGGCACATCCCTGCCGCGCCGGGGTAGTTTGAGGGGCGAGCCTTTCCCTTGCAGGCTTGCCACCTGCAAACCAACCCCCTACCCCTGTCCCTCTGAGCAGCCCCGAAGTGGATCAGCGTCCTCTCATCATCGCTAGCAGCCCGGGCAGCCCAAAAGTGCCGGGGGCGACCTGAGCACCCACTGGGTAGTCAGGGGTGCGGGGTCCCGGGGGGTGGGCAAAGGGTAGTGGGACCCCGTTGCATGAGTAGGAGTGAGGGTCCCGGCGGGTTGGGGAGACTCGCGCTGCCGTCTGGTGTTTTGGGGAGCAAAAAGCAAGTTTGAATGAACTCTGCACACTTCATGCTTGTGCCTGGGCAGAGTGCAGTGTCCATCTGCCTTATGTAAGTGTCTGCTGTGCTAATGAATAATGGAATAAAAATCCCGCGGCATCAGGATATGTTTAGTTCTAGTGTCTCTTTCCTCTCCTGCTTTCTCCCTGTAAAGATGCAATTCTGAGGAATATAGAGGAGTACAGCTTTGTCATCCCCACCAGCACCGATTCAGAAGGCAGGTTCCTATCCCACTTAGTGTCTGGACCACCGAAAGCGCGCTTCAGGAGAGCCACAGAGGACTTGCAACATGAAGCAGCAAATGAGCAAATATTTTACAATGTCACTGTTTTTGGAAGAGAGTTTCACTTCAGACTGCGGCCAAACTCCAGGCTCGTGGCCCCTGGAGCAACAGTTGAGTGGCAGGAGGACTCTGATGAGACTCACATTGAACCCCTCTATGGGAATTGCCTCTATGTTGGGGATATCACTGATTTGCCAAATGCTTCAGTCGCTATCAGCAATTGCGATGGGCTGGTAAGTTACTTTTGTTATTCTATCAAAGATAATTACATTAATTTCCTCCAGCCTTTAAATATAAAATGTGTGGACTGTCAGAAACTCACACCTCATATGGTAACTGTGAATGCAAATTAACTAATGTTCCCTTGTGTGGGAATAGCTGCGCTGCACCAGGCGCTTCTTTACAGACAGTGGCACTAGAAGTTTGAGCACATGCTCTGTGGTAGCTACGCTGGAACAGAGCAGCTGAAGCCAGGATTTATGTCGATTTGTGGGGAAGTTACTTGAGGTGCCTGATGCTTTGAAACAGGGGATGAGATAGCAGGTTCTCAGCAGCTTCTCACACTTTCCACTTCCAGTTTGCAAAGGCAAATTTGAGAAGAGTTAACCTCAAATGATGGGCTGGGCTCCCCTGGGTACGAATCTGAGAGGTAAAAATGGGTTTGCCCTGGAAAATTTTAATGTATTCAGAGTCTGTCTTCATGGATCTTTCACTCGCTGAGTTTCATTGCCTGATCAAGTGATTGATGGAAAGTCACAAAAGAGTTTGAGTTTTACAAGCAAAGCAGCTCCCTGTGATGCAGTTTGCAAGGCTCTGTGTTTAAAACTTGCTGCAGCTTTCTGCCCTGGAGTGCATGTTCCGCAGCCAAGTTACAACTGCTTGTCCCTGACATCCAAACTGTCATACCGTCATTTGAACAGTGGTTACTGCACAGCAGTTTCTTTAGTGAGTGAAGGGCTGTATGTCTGATAATGAACAGTTTATCCAGCCAATGTTTTCTTACTATACCCTTTAGAATTCATGATTCTGAGATTACTTAATTTTAATGCATTCTGTTCTCTGCCTTAAAAGCCAGTGTGAGTTGTATTTCTGTTTATTGAATCACAGAAAGTTGTTAGTTTGCTGTGCCAAGAAGATAACATGTATGGAGATAGTTTGTTGGCTGCCTGAGAATAGAAGGGAATCAAATACTTTCCCCTCTTACTCTTTCCTTTCCTGTGGTTTCTCCTAGCTGTGTGCATTCCTGTTTTGAGGAGCAGGTTTTAGTGCTGCAGTTGTTTGATGTGGACAGCTGGCTGAGGGCAAGAGGAACATTAGGACTAAGGAAGGAGAGCAGTTCAGAAAGCAGTGTGAGCCTGCAGACCTGCCTTTGGGGAGGAAGCAGAAGTGCTTTGCCCTCCCCACACCTAGCGCAGACTGTTTTGTCTGATTTACTTGCTCTGGACATTGCAGAACTGGGGTGGAGCCAAAGCTCTTCTTCCATGTCCATCTGTGCTGAAAGGTGGAGGAAGACCCTGTTGGTGGCTGCTGCTTGCCTTGTGCTGTCTCATCAGCACAGCTGTTGACTATAAGGGCAGTGGGGAAGCTTGTTCCTTCTTCTTCGCAGTGTTAGCCGGCTCCTTATATTTGGAGAAGAGCTTTATGATAAAATATAACAGGA
Organism: Psittacus erithacus; assembly: GCA_009867235.2. Lineage (NCBI taxonomy): Eukaryota > Metazoa > Chordata > Aves > Psittaciformes > Psittacidae > Psittacus > Psittacus erithacus. The sequence goes on from WYDI02028746.1 coordinate 38,460, forward strand.
GTTAAGGCCAAAGTATGGATAAGACTCTAAACAGTCAATGCCTCATGTTGCGTGTGTAAATGACTAAGTGTTCATGAAATGCTGCTGGTTTTGCATTTGAAAGGAACTTCTCAAATACAAGGGAATGAAGCCAGGCCTCAATTCAATGGCAGTCATAAATGGCTAGAATCCAGAGAGCTACCAAAGGAATTCAGTTTTCAACCTGTATCCACAGCCTGTGTGTCTGCCTCTTTCCAGCACTCTTGTTATCATTAGAAGTAGGAGAGTTGGTCTAGTGTAGAAGCCGCTGTGTAATAGCCTGGCTGTCACACTGGTTCTTGCGTGGCACTGCAACTTCTGTGGTTCTGCTAACACATTTGGAAATGGCTTACTGTTTCCTCCAGTGTATACCCACCTTGTAAATGCTGCAGGGAAGAGACATGTTTGATTTTGCCCAGGTCACTGAAGTTTTCCTGCAGGAAGCATTGCCTCAATACTTCTAAGCATCTCCCCATAATGATTTCCCTGAGATTGTGCAGTAAATCTGTTGTGGACCAACAAATTGAACTCCAGTCCCTTGGGTACTATGTTCCATCTCTAGCCATTCTCTCCATCTCAGCTGCTTTCTTTCTTGGAGAGGGAGAGTTTAGAGCAGATATCAATAGAATGACACAGACTCCAAGAAATTATACCAGTGGTTCCCCAAAAGCCACCGATCCATGGACAGCAATAATGAGAAGCTGAGCCACTCTAATACTGCGCTTAACTGTCTCTTGGTTTTCCTTTTTATTTCTGGCGTTTGCAAAGAGTATTGAAGAGTTTCTAGAGCAATGTATTGGCAGCAAGACATTCTTAGAGGCCAGTGAGCTGTGTGTTGTTCTCAGAGTTACTGGTATTTTAAATTGCCTGAAGACATGGACTAGGCTATTCTCAACTAGGTTTCTTGTGTCCTTTTTTAATTCACACCTAGTTTGTTTCAGTGGAGAAATGCCTTAGTATCATGGATTTTCTTTCAGTTGCCTACTATATGCACACCATGCCCAATGTTCTAACATAGCGCAAGTACTTCTGCCTCCTTTTCTAGGTTACTTTGGACATAGGGATGATGGAGCTCCCTGATAACCGAGCTGTAAACTGATAAGTGTTGAGTTGTTTGTTATAAACTTGTTTCATTTAATGCCTACTATTTTCTCGAGGTGTTTGCTTTTGAAGGTGGTTTGACATCTGTCTGTGTTTCTGGTGGCCTTCCAGCTTTTACATCCCGTCATTAGGGCTGAAATAATATTTGAATTGAAGTTTCATAGTTTGATCTTTACATTGCAAACTTTTGTTGACTGAATCTGGTTCAAGTCAGTGAATGGCATCTGCTGCGTTGCCAACTTGTGATGTTATTTCCTCTGAGCATCCCCTTTGGTTTGCACTTTGCTGCCAACTGTGTCTTATTTTCCAATTATTGTCTGAGAAGAGTCTGTCTGGTGGTGCTGGTATTGCCAAAAGGAGAAGTTGTTGGAAGCATTTGCATGAAATGGTAGGTCTGCAAACAAATGTTGAACTGTGCTATGAGGGTTTTTAATATGCAATATTTAATATGCAATAATCCTAATTGAAATCTAATTCTAAATGAAAAAATACAGTGAATGCAAGTACAGACTTATCTGCTGCCCTGACTGAGGAGTTTGGGCGCTCCCAGTTTTCCATAACAGAAGTCAATGACAAAATCAGTTTTATTAATCTAAAAACCAAATCAGAGACAGATGAAGAGAAATTCTGAAGTATGCAATCAAGGTGTGTTTTCAGAGCTGAAATGGGTCTTTACAGATCGTTGGAAAGTTAAAGCTAATCAACAGCTATTTTTTAACAGCTCTCTTGAGTCATGGATGTGATTTTTACCATATTAAAACCAAAGTTTTGTAAAGCTTTCCCACTTAAGATAAAACCACTCTGGACAACTTGATAACATCAAACTCATTTTCCACAGAGTGGCAGAGCCCACATGATCAGCTGCCTGTGGCCTGCTGGCTGTTGTGGAAGGTATTGCACTTTGAGTATGTTCTTGGTCCTTGGCCAGATCCTTACTTGTGGACACAGTTGGAGGATGAGGGACCTGGCTGTCCTCTCTAAGGGTTAGCTATAAAGGAGAAGCGGTTGGAGGCTGTGACAATGCCATGAACTAATAAAAATTAGGATTATGGGAGTCCTTCCGGATTATTGCCTGACCTACGGCAACTCCCTTTCTTCACCTCAGCAAACGAACCTACTTTTGTAGAATAACTCTTTATGTGCCTCAGTTTCTTATTGTGATAAATAGCTCTGCAGTGCTTGAGGCAGCTATACCAAAAATGTCTTCTTCAGGTTGACAGAATGGCAGTATTTGGTTGTGGAACTTCAGAGATAGAAACTCTCTCCCACTCTCCTCATAATATTCATTGTTTGTGGGCTAGAATGAATGTGTGATTAAACACAAGCAGATACAGGAGAAATACAGTATCAGCACCACATCTGGTATGGATAATGAGCACATGATTAAAGTAGGCTGCAGTGCAGAGTCAGGCTTACTGACAGGATCCTAAAGGACAGAGAATCAGAGCTCCATGTAAGAATCTGTATGATCTAGCACCCAGAGAAGCAAATAGAGGAACAGCAGTTTCAGTAACAACACGATGTCTCAGCTCTGCTTCATTATTATAATCCTCTTCCTTTTTTAAAAGTTAAAATATCATCTGTCAAAAAATGTCACTATATTGTCATTAAAATAGAAAGTTACTACAAGAAGACATCTATAAATTCTATGATTTTAATAGCTTACTTTCTGCTACTCAGGGCATATGTTTTCTTATGGCACTGTCTTACATATCAGGGGGTGCCAAGCCATAGTCACCTCACCAGTACAATGGACATAAGTGTTTCTTCTTATGTGGTAAAACAGGCAGGGTTTGCTGTACAACATCTCAGTCTTTACTGTGTGCTGTAACACCCCTCACAAACCATTGGAGAGAAGCCTGGTGCCTGGCTGCTTGCCCAGATGCTATTTCTTCTAGAAATGCTTGGGCCGCCAGCAGTGCTTTGTAGACTCATGCCCAATACTAACAGGAGCCATAGTAGTGGGCTGACTTGGGTGGGTTTGTGGTGATCCATTTGCTTTACTGGCCAGTCATGAATCTTCAGGAGTTGACTGGTGCTTTGGTGCTGTCAATGGAAGTGCATGTCTGTCAGTTGTCCCAAGACTGTGTCATCTGTTATTTGTATTATTCATATTTTAGTCACTGTTTTTAAAATAAAATAATGGAATAATTTGATTTTTTGCAGTCTTTAATTTACAGGGGTGTATTCATGTAACCTGTGAATTGTATATGTGGCTTCCAGATTCAGTAAGTGGTGTTTCCCAAGAGCAATTCCAACTACCCAGGTGAAATGCCCACCTCTCTTTCCTAGGGGAATATTCCCCCCTCTTTCCTGCCATGTTCCCTGAGTTCCTGAAGACATTTAGACACCTTATGAAATCTATCCTTGCTTAGTGTAATCTTGCTTCACTGTGAGCATGAGCCTGAGCTCTTTGAAGTCAGTGGGTTGTAAGGTTATATTATTAAATACGTTTCTGACAGAGATGCTCCCTTGGAGCTGGCCACAGGGCTGAAGTTGAACTGAACTTACCTTAGATGGGTCATGGAATTTACCTGGATAAAGATGGTGAAGGTTCTACTCACTATGAATATGCCAGGAGAAGGCAAACATGCTTATATAACTGTATTATTTTTCCTTTTAGACATCCATCTCCCTCTTTCATATGGATTTACAATTTAGTTTTGTTTCGGTTTTATCTGGTTTTTGGATTACACTGATTTGTGATGTAGCAAAAAAGCAGAACTCAAGGTAGCACAATACTGTCTTCAAAGTCTGGTCAGGTCGAGTTCCTGACAGTTAAAACAGATGCCTGCTACAAATAATCCAGTAATTCTTTTTTGTAGGCTAAGGTCTTAGCCTTTACGTTATGATAGGCTTGCATCCATTTTTAGTGGATTAAAGTTTGGCATATACAATCTCTTCATTTGGGAGCATTTTCTCTTTAAATTAAAACCAAATCAAACCGAAGTTGCCATCTGTTTTTTGTGCCATGGCAAAAACCACGGTGAGCTTTGTGCTTTTTGGACACGTAGAACTCTAATAGAGTGGCAGAAGAAATGCAAATAATTCCTGTGGCAGAATATAGAACACAATTTAAAAGCCATTCTCTGTAAGAAAACAGCAGCTCATCCTCTGCAGATGGTCAGAGTGGGGTCTCCATTAACCCATATAGTCCTTTGAATTCAGCTGGGATCTCCATACGTTTAACCTAAGCATGTATGTGTATTTTAGTACAATCAGAGCTGGACTGCACATACACACTTACGATATAAAAGACCTGCATTGCCTGACAAAAAGCAATGGAGCTGTTTTGATGCCCAGCACTCAAGCATATTAATATACTTTTGCAGGACAGAGACTTTGCTTCGTAACCCATTTTCTGGGTTTCTTCTGTTCATGTCCCTGGGCAACACTAGCTTGGTTGGACAGCCTCTTCTGCTGTGTAAACTGCAGGGACTTTCCCTTTTACAAGTTGTAGTATGAAACAGAGTGTAAACACTATGATTCAGCCGCTAACTGGAGTAAATTATCCTCATTTTGCTGTCCTTAAACACTGAAAGACTCACTCTGTCATCAACGAGTACTGTTCTTTTTTCCTTTGCATCTTCTGTGCATGGATCATCTCACCTATGTTTTATCAGAGCGCAGAGTAAGTAATTTCATACATCATACAGGTGGACACCATCTGGACAGAATATCCTGAGGCAATCAGAACTGCTATCTTTATGGTATGTTGTAGGCCTTTGGATTAAAGATAGGCATTTCCTTATGTTCTACTTGACCTTGTGTTGCCTTGTCCTCATTGTAGTAGTATCTCAGCTGTACTATTTTCTTTGACCACACAAGAACTAATTTTCTAACCAGAATATTAAACCATATGCACCCAAGAAAACGTACCTAATGGCTCCTTTTACTTTCTATCTTGGAAGGTCCAAATATAGCAACTAATTCTGATAAGGTCATAATTACTTTCTGGGGTAAGCAGCACATCTATTTTGAGAAGTCTGTCCCTTTTCAGCTTCTAGAGGTGTCCCTCCAAAGATGCTCTTCTCTTACTGAGCTACCAGCTCACTGCTTCCTCCTAGTGCAGCAAGGTGTTCCAGCGTTCCCTGGGAATTTAACAGCGCAGATTCCTGCAAACGGTGAGGAATTCCCACATTGTGAGTTATTGACCTTTTGCTACAGAAGGTGAGAATATAGTTCTTTGGATCAGTCCGAATTCCACCTGCTGCATGGAGCAGACCCGTGCTCCACAGATCGCACTAGTATTTTATTTGACCTACTTCTGAGCCCTTTTTATTAATGGTGACTGTTGTTTGGTAAGCAGGTCATACCATTGCTTAATTGCACACTAGGACATTTCTCATTCTGGGTCTGATTAAAGCAGAGAATCAGGGAGCGGGTCTTCAGTCTCCTGTAGGGGCTTCACTACCCTTGCGTTTGCTTCCCATGAACAGCTCCGATGTGCACACCCTCTTTTTCAGATCATCTTCTCCCTCTATTGCTTTCCTTCTTCCAAAGTTCCAGTAAGTTCTCTAACACATCACGTCTGGTTTCTTTAGCCCCTTTATCTGTATGTGTTTTAAATTCATCTTTGTTTGCAGAGACTTGACACAGCGGGTTCCCAGTTTTAATAGTCTGCAGAATGAAAGGCCCACATTTCACATGCTATTTTCAGCATTGTTCTATTAAACTGTAACATTGAAAAGAAGAGTGTCCTCTTCAAGTGCTGAAGAGCATGTTGCTTCCTCATATCTAAATCACAGTCTCAGCTGTGGATCTTCTGAGTTACTCCCAGGTCTCAAAATGTTTGGTACTTCCCTCAGATCTGGAGGTCCTGGAGTCATAAGTGTGAATCTCAGCATTTTTTTTTACTTTTTCTTCAAAGTAACTATTTTCTGTTTCAGGTAAGTATTTCTAAGGAAGAGTTTCCCCCAAGGAAAAGACAGAAGCAAGTTGTGTTTCTTGAAGTCTCAGAAATCACCAGGTCAGCAAAAATCATCCCAAGTATGTCCATTTGAAGGTGGTTTGGAGTACAGCTGAGTCTCTCTTAACACCTCATGGCTGCTGAGAGGGATAATCGTGTACCCTTGGCTGCTTCCTATTGTGTGCTTCCATTCCTCCCTGCTCCAGCACCCTGCTTGTCTTATGTTAACCAGTGGATGAGCGGCCAGACCACTGAATTTATAGAGTCATATAATCTTGGAATGCTTTGTGTTGGAAAGGACCTCAAGATCATTCAGTTCCAGCCCCCTGAGAGGGGCAAGGATGCCTTCCACTAAAGCAGGTTGCTCCAAGCCCCATCCAACCTGGCCTTGAACACTGCCAGGGATGGAGCTTTCACGACTTCCTTCCCAGCAGCCTGAATTGCTGCGTGCCAGTTTAGCTGCTTGAACTGGCTCTCTGTGGGGTGAGATGAACTTTTTATAGGCAAAGGGATGAAAGTGGGAATACCCTCAGCTGGGCTGGAGGAGAAAAGTGAGATTCCTCCTTCAGTAATGTAGACTCAAGCCGTACTGTAAAACCACATTCTTATTCTCATGGTTTTGAAATGGGTCTATTTAAGGGAGCTTGACTTGTGCTTTTGAGCACCAGAAGTTGGAACTGCAGCTTTGGACAACCTTTTTGTTCTGCTCAGTGGATGATGGCTTTCCACTTTGTAGCTCTGCTTGATTCTTTCTTTTTGTACTTTACAAAGAAATTTCATTTCCATTGGAGGGAAGTGTGATGGAATCAGAGAAAGGAGTGGGGTTTGCTGCTGTGGGGAGGAGAAGAGACGTTCTGATAGTGGAAGGGAGGGTGAGAGAAGCAGAGGAAGGGAAATGCAAGTTGCTGAATGGTAAAAGCAAAGCAAGAGATGGGATCTCTCCTGTGCTGTGTGTGCTTCTGAGAGAGTTTGTCTGCTGGTGTCTTATGTGGGCTCACGTGCTGAACATGGTAACCTCAGTATCATTTTAGACTCTCTGATCTCACAGAGAACCTGCCCTTACCAATAACTTATATACTTGCTTTTCTTTTCTTTCGTTCATGTCCCTTGTAGGACTGTATCTACTCATCTGTTTGCTTTCCAAAACTTTGCCTTGCTAAAATTGAAGTCCCATTTGTACAGCTTCCTGCTGCTCTTTGGTCTTGGTATCCAAAGTGTGTTATATTTCATCAGTGTTCTTTTCAGATTTATATTCTTTCTTATTCCCTTTATATTGCTTTATGTCAAACTTTATATTTTGCCTCTTTATTGCTGCACTTGTGACCTTTATCTTCAAAAAGAAATAAATAGAATTAATTCTTCACTTGTGCAGCTGTCCAGGGGGAATTCAGAGGTTGAAATTACCCAGCATCAGTGGTACATTCTGACTCTTACACCTGCAAAGTACAATATTATCACTATTCTTTTGATGTGGTGAGCTGTAAATAAAGCTTCTTGAACTCGCTTCCTGCTGTCATTCCCTTTAACAATTCCTGCAGTTGCCATCTCTGTGTTTGAGTTTCATTATATGGTCAGACCACCTTTTCCCAGCATTTAACCTCTGCCCCGGTGGACCTCAGGGGACAGATTACAATCTATTTGCTACTGAAATTAAGCATGAAACCCGCTAATCCTTTGGTGAGAAAGAGTCAGTGGATATCGTTGGTATCTTTGTGGATAAGAAGAGCTCCTTCTACCTGTAACTAAGATGAAGCTTACTAAATGCATTTAAGTTATTCCTCTTCACTAAGTGTATTGACTATAGCTAGCTGCTGTTACTGCCCTTTAATGAAGATGAATTATTTCTACAAGACCTTTGAAGCAATAAAACTAGAAGTACCTGGCATATGGTCAACATTTAAACTGATCTTTAGAAGGCCTAAAAGCAAAATATCTGTCTGAGGTTTTAGGGCGGCACAGTGCCACATCTCGATGTAGGCCCTGAGTCTTTAAGCCTTTATTAAAGTGTTTTCTAATTTACCACCTCTGTAAGAATAATGAGGATGATGTGTGGAGAAGAACCTGCGTGGCTGACCAGCTGGCTTACCAGCAGCTCTTCCTCACCTCTTTGCTCTTACCCCATTAATTCCAGTTCTTACAGGAAGCAGTCCATGAAATGGCAGTGATTGGATTTTGTATCCAATACAGCATGTTCCTGCAGAAGCCTCTCAGGCTGGTGTTGTGCTTGCTTCCCTCTGTCTCTGGGTAGTTCTTCTTTCATGCCTTCTCCTTCTACTGTGGAGCTGCTGGGTCGCAGATGATGGAGCTCTGGGCATGGATTAGACCTCTCAGGCAAACCCACCCAAACGTCCCTTAATGCTGTGCAGGACAGGGACTGCAGATTCCCTGCTACTGTTGCACAGTTTGCCCTACAGGAGAGGTTTCTTTTTCAAGCTGAGCTTCTGAACATGGGCTTTTTGCCATGATATCCTGAATATTGTACAGTACAGGATGGAGAAAGTCAAAATAGTACAAGTCCAACAGGAAAGAAAAGGCTTATTTTCTTGGGAGTAAAAATATTTCAAGAGCTAAACATAGTAATGAACCATTTAAATTTTAATACAAATGTAGTAAAATTATAGGATTTGGAAAGGAGATGGGGAAAGCGCAAGTTTTACTCCAAAGACTTGTTAATTTTGCTGATACTTCCCCCAGTGTGTAAAAGACAGAGCTAACATCCAATACCTGCCCTACTTGGATGTATCTTGCAAGCTCTCCCATGGTCAAGTGTGTGGCTCCCCAGGCTGGGACAAGGGCTGATGGCCATAGCTGTTACATCAGGTGAAGGGCAGACCTGCTTACAGGACAGAGCTCGTCATTCTGAGGTGGAAAAAGAGCATGCAGAAAACGCAGAGATTAACTAAGGATAGGTGGCAGCACAGGCTGTGGTTACTGTTTTAATAGTGGCTTTATTTGTTTTAAATCATGGCTTTTGGGTAAATCATGTTCATCCAATTCATACACAGAAGAATACATACTTCTTGGTTCTTCGGCATGTTAAAGTTGCTGGGCTTTTTTCTCTCAAGCAGAGGGGCTGTGGAAGGAATGTGAGAGATGCTCTTTGGAAAGCATTCTGCAAACCAGAATGTATTTAAAAAACAGTCTTTGAGAAATAAATCACTACCTGATGATGAAGACAGCTGAGCTGGCCAAGAGGCTTTCACGTGCCAGCACTCTCTCATGTGACAGGAGTTAGATTGGAAGCTGGCAGGCTTTGAAGCTTGCAAGGCTGAAAATGTCTACAGATTTTCGTACACTTGAACAAGGTAAGCGATAGATAAAAATGTGGCTTTGAAACTTCTCAAAACGCCTCTCTGTAGAACAGTGTGAGCCTATTGAAGGTCACAATCTTTTATCTACTTGGAATAATAAACCTCCCAAGCCCCAGAAGCACAAATTTTACATCACCTCAGTTCAATGCCAATGCAGAGCTTAGGGAGGAAGATGTTTTAGGGATGAATTTGGATTGATATCAGATTTATAACAAGGCTTGAAATCAGAGTTTTCTCATAGTTTTACGTTTTATTATGGGAATGGCAGATCCACCATTCATCAGTAAACCAACATATTTATTCCCCAAAGGAATGACCTCTAGGCATCTGTCAATGTTGTATTTGCGAAGTTATGGCAAATTAAAGCTGACTTAAGTGTAGGAATGTGATTAATCAAAGGCTGGTTTACCACTCTGTAAGAGGAATATGAAACTCAGTCTCATAAGTAATAGCCAAGGAAAGAAATATTTTGAATTCATTTAAACTCCTCGGTAGGAAAGGGTAATGAATTTACTATGAAAATAAAGCTGTTAGTTCACTGCAGTCAAAGCCAACAATAGTCATATGTAACTTATAAAATAGAATAAAAATGCTGAACCTATGAAAATATAGGATAATACATTTATCTAAACAGAGAATCAGACAGAACAAATAGATCTATGTCAATGTTTGTGTCATGGTCCAGCCTCATTTTGCATAAAGGTCAGGAAGGTCCATAGCAAGTAGCTGATCTTTGGGTTTGTTCCAAAGCTGTTGAAGAAGGTATGTTTAGTTTCACTGGCTTCATTTGGCTTTGTATGGGCAGGTTGATTAGCAAAGAATTTGGGACAAAAAGCTGAGCATGGAGTATTCTGCATCCTGACCTTGTCTTTCACCTTGTTCTCTGTCCCTGATGTGTGGTGCTGGGGAGGGAGGTGAGTACGAGAGGCTCAAGGGCAGCTTTTCCCATTGCGGTTTATATCCCGTATGCTGGATGGAACAGGACAGAACTGCATGCTCCTAAAACTGAAATAGCTCTGCTAAACCTTCTTCCCCTTCTGCCTCACACCACATCCCCACCACAGAAGAGGTGATGCATTAAGCAAGGGGGAGGGATCAGGAGAAACCCTCCTCTTGTCCATGCCAGGAGGATGAGGCAATTCCAGCTGCCTTGAATTTGCAGGCTCATTTTGACAGCTCTTCTCTCTCCTCCTTCCTGTGAAGATGAGGCCAGGAAGGAGAATAATTTTCCTGCTTTCTGTGACTGCTGCTCCTTGCTTCTGCTCCACTGGAAGTGTAGTGATGGGAAGAGCTTTCTCTGCCTAAGATACTCACTCTGACCTCAGTAAAACTAGCATCACTTGCAAGAGCCCCCCAAAATACCAAATACAACCCCCCAGCAAAAAACCCAAGTCATAAGAGAGAGCAACATGAGAAAAATTCTAATTGCACATCTGTTCCACAGACTCCTGTGATAACTCAGCAACAGCTAATTGAAACTCCTGGATTGTAAATATGCTTTCAGCCAAACTGGAGTTTATTTTCTCTGATGCAATCTCCTTTCGACTCCTCATTGCCCCCTGAGATTCTGGTGGTCAGGATTCCAACAATCTGTCACTCGATGGGAAAATGAGAAGTTGGGTCTATTCGATTATTATGAGCCAAACCTCGGCTAATCTGCATCATCATGTCTCCATGGATTTCAGGGAGCTCTGTCACTTGGCATTAGCTGAGGACCTGGCCTTATGTAATTAGATGTTTTCACACTCTTCTGGTGACATGCCCTCCTCTGACAGGCTGGAGTACAGGCTACCATGGTTTGCAGGGAGAAACACTCATTTTTGGAGGCAGGAGGACACATAAGATCTGGGAATGTGTAGGTGCTGTTCACATGAGATTTTGTTAAGTAATGTATTCAGGATTTGTTTGGAAATAGCACAATGCATTGGAAGAGGGGACCAGGGATCCTGGAGCCTCTCTCGGAGTCCTTGGTCACAAATGGGCAGATGGGTTAAAGGCGCAGCTGTGGTAGCCGCTTGTTCTCATGTAGAGTTTAGGCTCGCTGAGGGCCTCATGGCATCCTGTCTCTGAATCACCATTCTGATGTGATTTGTGTGGCATTTTCATGTTATCATGCAAGCCTGAAGAAATCATGACACCACTGGCAAAACTATTGAATAAATACAATGTTAGCAGTGTGAAATTGATCTGTGATGGATATACTGAGGTCTTCAAAGGGTTTAGTTGCTTCTGGCAATTTTGTGTTCCTTTGTAGTGGTGGAAAGAGGTGTTTGCTTTGACTAAGAAATGTTTGTGCCTAGGTAATGCTTTTATGGAGCCCTTCCAGAATGAACTCCATACAATCTTTAACCCAAGGATATAATTTTGGGGTATTGAATCACTGCCTGCAAGTCCTGCAGTGCATTCTAGCTGTCTTACTGTGGGAAACTGTTGGTTGTTTCTCTTTTCAGTCTATATTTGTTTATATTAAGATCACTTTTCACTGGCATCACAGACCTATCATGTCAAATTTAATCCTCTATATATCTCTTTTGTGCCACTGAGTCCCCTGCTTTGACGTAACGCAATGACGACATCTGAAAAGAGTCTACTAAATCCTTAAGTTGATTCTTTATTTTGATGTTAAGACACTGTCCTGGGTTAATTCTTAATTAAAAGGGCAGAATCACAGGCAGAACCTCATCTAAAGAAACCGCTTAGTGAGCTATGTTATTGGGACAGATCCTGAAGCTCTTTAAAGATCAGCTTTCTCCTTGTGATGATGTCCTCCCTGAAGCCTGGTCTAGGTGATAGTGAGCCTGTAGGTTCTCACTCCTCACCTTCACGGAGCCAGGGACCTTGTCAGCATCACTCCTTTGCTGAGGAATGTGGAGCAAATGGCCATCTTTGAAATTGCTGCCAAGAGGTGGTTAATGGGTTCCACCACAGTTAACGGGTTTGAATTCCAAAGCCACACAGATGGTTTGGAAGTCTACCTCCCCACAGGCTGCTCATGGGCTGGTGGGCAGTGCTGCTCTCCTTTTCATCAGCTGGAAAGACCTCTTTCACTGGAGAAAAATGCGCTGTGGTTCCTGCGGAGGAGCGCTGTGTTGAGAGCAGTGAGATGACTGTTTCTGTGTGCAACCTGGGGGAGAGGAAGGGATGGGTCAGAAAAGAGGCCAAAAGAAAGAGCGGTTAGAGACATCTGATCAGTGAGCCCTGGCACCGGAGTGCTGAGGTGGTGAGAATAGCTTATGAGTAACCCATGCAATAGGAATGAGCAGCAAACACTGTATTTCTTGGCTATTCACAAAAAATCTTTGTTCAGTGAATATTCTTTAACAAGTACCTCCAGTAGGGAGAATAAAGCAAGAAGTGATGTCCCCATTTATCCTCAGTGCTAGTCTGCAGGGCAGGGCTGGAACACTCCATCTGAGAGCACACTGAACTTCTTGCGTCTCACCAACCAGTACATGTGTCTGTATGAGGTGAGTCAGGGCTGCCCAGGGCACTGGGCAGATGGGAGCAGGGAGCTGGAGACACGTGTGCACATCACCAGCGTGTCCCCTGTGCTGCAGGGCAGTCCCCTGCAGAGCCGCTGTGATTGATTCCATGGGAAGGGTTCACAGCTCCAGCCCAGGCGGGACTGAAGCACCTCTCATCCTCATCCTGAATTTTATTCCTTCTCTATTAATATTCTACCAAAGCTGTTTTCAAGGAAAGTTGTTTCCCAGCCTACAGTGCTGCCTGGATGGATTAGTATGAGCTAAAAAAACCCCCATCCAAACCCCCAGTGCAGGTTTGGTTCTTTTGTTTGGGCTTTGGGGAATTTAAACTGTATTCTGTGGCTCTGCTGCTGGGTCAGCACTGGTGGAATGTGATTTCTGTGGTCAAACTTTGCAAAAAGCTATAATAGTGAATATGCCAGTCAAATAATGCATGCTGCTATGCGAGAAATGATGCAGCGGCTTTGTGTGGCTTGCTTGGTGTTGCCAAAATGGGTCAGAAGTATCAGAGGAAGGTTTAGTATCCCTGTTTACATAGTATCTTGCTTGCTTTGTGGTTCATTAATTTCTGCAGCATCTAGGGTATAGTCCAAGAGCAGAAAGCCTCCTCACTACTCTGCAATACAAATAGCTGGTGCTTTCTCCAGCTAATTTGATTAAAGTAGTTGGAAGTTCAGCTTCATGCATATGATCTGGTATGCTCCACTGAATGGAGCTTTCTTCAGGTGGGCACTGGCTGCCTTAATGTCGCTTGAGCAGGCTTTGGTGTTGTCTGGCCGAACAGCCTTAAAGGGTTGATCATGATGAAGCTTCCTTCACAGCAGCCCAGCATACAGTTGTGTTGGCACAACTGAGGTGATGTCAGGGAAATAACAAGTGTCTGGGGCAGGATCTTGTATTGCCACATCCATCTCTCCTTCCGCAGCATGAACTCTCACGTACTGGCACAATGTGGGAGCCTCAGGAATAGCTTCAGGAAGATATAACCTTTTGCTGTCCTAATCATGGGGAGATTTCTCATGGGAAGCGGTGCGTGCATTTGGATTCCTTCTGACACTTTAATCAGACTGGCAAGAAAGGGCTGTCCACTGCCTGTGTAAGATGTTCAATTTGCTTTAAAGTGAGTAAGACCTTAGGAGGGTTTTGAGGTTGTACTTTAAAATGTAAGCTTGGTGTTTCTATTCTGTTCCTAAGGGTGTTTTATTTGATTCTGGTACTAATTCAGGAGCTGGTCCAAAGCCCATTAACATAAATGAAAAGAGTTTTATTGACTTTGATGGGGTTCGGATCATGGTGCAGTAATTAAATAGTAAAGTATCCATTAGCAGTGAAGAAAACAGAAGAGAGGAGAGCCAAATACTGTTGTGATGAACCCTGTGAGGTTGAGTGAACTGTAGCCAGAGTTTCAATATCTTTACAGATGAGCTTCAGTCCTTTTGAAACAGATACTGATTTTTAAGGGAACTGAATTTATAAAGATCCTTACCTTTGTCCTCCTTATTTACAATATAGACACATTTATTCAATGAAGCTAATAATAAGAAAAGAAAGGGGAGTGAGGTGTGAAGAAGGAAAAAACAAGCTTTAAACAATATTGAACTCAAGTGCTAATGATTTGCACTTGGCTTAAGTATTCTCGTAAGGTTTTTAAGGAACACAGAGTTTCTACATTCCAAAGAAAAGAGAAACAGTTTTTTAGTGTTACTAATGCTATAAATAGAAGGTAAGGGGAAAAGTGCCTACACGACACATCTGGAAGGTCTACATAAACAGTGGGTTACATTTGAAACTAATAATAATATTTTTAAAATATGCTATTATGGAACTAGCCACAGAATCAATCATGTACAGACAGGTTAAACATACAGTAATAAATGAATTTATATGTGCTGCTGGACGGATGCAGAAATGGTCTGGCATTTAAACCTCAAAAATGCTGTTCTTCCTTCCTTTTGCTGTGATCCGCTTTGCCTGGGTGGCAGCAGTCGCCCTCAAATTCAGTAGCTACAGCACTGCTGAGACGCAGGTCAGCACTCACAAAGAGCAGTTATGGAGTTTCCTTATGGCAGTGGGATGGTTGGAACCCCCCCACATTTTAAACAAGTGGGATGTGTGGAAATCAACTGTGAGCATGCGAGTGCTGAGGACACCAGGTGCCCGTCTGTGTTTGGGTGTCAGTTCTCCTTTGGCATCTTTGAAAATACAACCCTGAAAGAGAAATTTGCTAAAAGCACCTTTCTGGCATTGTTTGCCTGCTGATGCGTTGACAGTGAGGGATAGTGCCCCCATGCCAGCTCACAGGGTTATTTCCATTTCAGATGTTAGTCTTCAGGCTTGCTAGAGTCTACTAAGCATCCTCTCTCTTAAATGTAGTTAGCAAAAAGGAGGTTATTCACGCCTTTGCTGCTTAGGTATTTATGAAGAAACAGCATCTGCAATTTGTTTTATAGTTTTATTAAAGTTATCAATCAAAAAGGTTGACACGGTGATACTGTAATTCTGTCTGCTGCGTTTATAAGCGTATCTTGGCCTTCTGCTTGCAAAAATCACAAAGGTCTCATCAGCTGCGAACTGGAGGTAAATTTAAGTTGCATTGTTGACCTGTGGATTTGCCACTTTTGTGACAAAAATCCAAACCCAATAAATGCCCAGTAAAATGGAATTTTCTAGAATACTTGGGAGAGGATGAAAGGATCAGTCTTGGGGCTGATCAAGAACCCAGACTTTCTCCTGTGCTTCCGAATATAAAGTGTCTAAAATAGAACCCCACCTCTCCTTCTTTTAAATTCTTCTCCTTCAAATCCAGTGGATGCTTAATAGAAAGTGTCTAGAAAAAGTCTTCAGTCTACTTGTTTTATGTGTGAGAGATGAATTGGAAAGAGCGGTCTTTTTTCTTTTGAGGAGATGGCTGTGTGGGAATTGTGTCTTAGATCAGGCTTTTGATGGAGCCTGCAGAGTGAAACTGTTGTTTGGGGAATTTAACGTTGTTCTTGTGCTTGTTGAGAGGGCAGGGGGTGAAGCAGAAGAGATGGTGATTGAGAACCACAGCACTGCCATAGCCCAGAAGGGCAGGTGTCACCTTGCAGCAGTGACAGGTTCTAAAAGGGGGTTTTATAGAGCAACTGAGAGCTGCTTGACTGTCCAAGGGTGCAATCTGTGCGCAAGTGATCAGTTCTGCTCTTATATTAGTTCTGCTGGCCAGTGTGGGCACACGGGTAAGTTAAGTTACAAAGAGGTACAGGTTTAACTCCTCAAAGAACTTGATTATCCATTAAAGTGATGTTATCACTTATAACAGGAAAATTAAATGGAGACTACAGCACATGGGAATATAGGGATGGATTAGCTATGTATGGATTGCACAAAAAGTCTTTCCATGTACAATTACTTTTTGTTCTGAGGTTCTGAGGCAAGGGAAATAATCCAAAACACAATGTAAATGCTGTCATCATATGTAGCTTCATTGTTTCTATATTAAAGTATTTCTGTTGAGAGCAAATGACAAACTATTTTTTCCCTCCCCAAAACTTGATTTGGCAATTGTTGGTCCAAGTTTTCTTTCCTGTTCCTAATGTAAAACGTTGCCGTATGTTCCAGGCAATATAGCGTGCGTTTCCATAGCAACTTCTTCTTCTGTCTTGAACTTGTCAGCATCAACACATGACATTTTAAACTATAAAGCATTTACACAAACCTCTGCCTCTTTGGACCTGAGGGAGGTTTGCCAAAA
>WYDI02028747.1:0-30006 GCA_009867235.2 Psittacus erithacus
TTGGTGGTAGCAGCAGTGATTTGTGTTATACTTTAGTTACTGGACTGTTTTTATCTCAACCCGTGGGAGTTGCATTCGTTGGATTCTCCTCCCCATCCCTCCGGGAGTGGGGGGGTGGGGAAGGACAGGTTGTGGGGGGAAAACGAGCAGGCTACATGCTTTTCTAATTTATGACTAAGCTTAAACCACGACAGAACTATTATCTCAATAGACATGTAGAAAAAAAATGGAACGTAGCAACATAGGACAACTCCTGTCAGGAAATTAAAAACAAAGCAAAACAAAACAAAACAAAACAAACCCCCAACAAACTCACCAACCAAAGAACCCTGAACTCACACACCTGCAGCTAATATTTCATCTGTTCAGATTTGTTCGGTGGGATTTCAAGGGCCTAAACAGAGGCAGTTAGTACCATCTGAGACACCTGAGTATCTGAGATACCTGCCTCAGACTGTGACATAGATGTAAAACATTGGGAAAACACATGCTGTCCTGGGCAAGCAACTAGAAGTCTGGCAAAATTCCTTAAAGCCACTAATGTGATACTAATCAACCTTGCTTTACCAGTGCATAAATGCTCACAAGTTGAGAACCAAACATGATTCTCATATGAAAGGCAGCAAGAAGCAAACTTACATTAAAAAATATATCTCTGAATGTCCTTTTTATAATTTTACATATGTAATATAACTATGTGAGGAAACATATGTCTATGTTAGTCTGTGGAAGTTAACAGAATTTTTTTTTTATTTTGAATTTTTGAAAAATTAAATCATTCAATCAATCTTCACCTAGCTATTCCATTTTTCGTCAACTAACTTATTATTCAAAATTCTCCCATTTCTTTGCACCCAGGAGAGTATTACTTTCTCACATGTCTAACTAACTGAAACCTAGAATATTTTTGTGCATATTTTACTCCAAACAGACCTGTCCTGGTGATGTTAGTTATGCAGCTGCATGAAGTTGAGCCCATGTAGGCATCTTTCCAGCATTAGAACATATATTTCACAGGTAATGAACTGACACTGAGATAGCTAAACAGGAAAAATATATTTCTGCAGCATAATAATTTGTTTCCTTTTCATACTAGATGGAGTTTGCTATGCCTAAGAAAATATGGATTTATTTTGTCACTATAATAATTTTTTTTCTGATCTTTAACTATCAGTCAGCTTTGGTCTCTTGTGTCCTGGAAATGCTTAAATTTTGCCCTGGAGTCAGAAATGTATTGTAAAGAAGAAATAAGTGAAGTTGGAATTTAGTTAGAAATACAAAATAGTTTTGGCAATTTATAAGGAAGGATCGGATATGTTATATCAATTTATGTTGTTAACAACATTATAATAAGCAAACTCCAGTTGAATTTTAAGCCTGTTGTGAGAACAGACTGATTAATCAACCACAGCTTTTACAGTCCTTCAACAGCCTTGGCATCCAACCTTCATGTGTTTCAGTTACCTTTTAGACATTCCAAAACCAATTGTTATAGATGGCATGAGTTAAAAAACAAACTCTATTTGAGCTGGTAGTGTCAAAAACAAAAGTAAGACTTAATGTCAATTGTTTGTTCCACAGTCTTATCTGTATGACCAGGTAAAAACTGAAATTTAACCGTGAGAAGTGGAATGAAAAACATGACGATATTTCTAGCAAAAGAAAGTAAGTTAAAGCTAAGAGTGCTCAGTGTCCTGCAGGATGATAATTTTTCTAAACCCAAATAAATTTAGACTGGATTCTGCTTCCATACCAGAGTGAATTGAAGGTAATTATTCTGAAGTCAGGTGTAAAAATAATATGGAAGAAAAAGAGCATGACTTCAACTTTATGATACACTTAAATCTACTTGCTTAGTTATCTCAAGAGGTCAGATTATGCTTACTTTGTCTAGCTTAGCTTCTCTCTTAATACCAACCACTGTAGCAGTTAGCAATCCCAGTCTAATGGTGATGCACAGCTGTACAGCAGCTTTATTCAGTAGACTAATCAAGCTGCAAATGAGCACAAGACCAATTATCTAGTTCCTCTTTCTTGACCTAGGGTCAAAATAATTAAAATCATCTAAGGAGCTTTAGCAAATTTGTGCAGTTTGAATGTCACAGAATGCCATGTCTTCTGCTTAGTTATCTCTCTACTTACCACTGTGATCAGACCCTACATGCATAGGAATTGCTTTCTCAAATTGAGTACAAATTAAGTTTGTTTATTCCTTGGGTTTTTTTGTGGTGATGGTTTAATTAAATAAATAGCATCTAATCTGTACATATTTTTCATTCATTTCTCTCACTGGAGCTACATATCTAACTTGTACCGTAAACTTGAGTATTAAATTTGTTGAAAGCATTTTGTATCACCTGCAGTTTAGATGTGTTTTATTTCTCAGCAATGGCTGTGCCATGGCAATGATTTCACATTTTAGTAAAAGTCAGCAGAAGGGTCTGTTGTCTTGTTCTGTTACTGTGGTAACCAATTCTCAGTACTTTAATTATACTAGTGAAATAAAGAATTTTCAAGGAGGAGAAGCAGCTTCTATTCTCAAAGTATAAAGTTTCAAAGTGTCAGAGCCTTTATTGGCAATTTCCAACAAATTTTATTTTATTTTTTAAGTATGCATTCTGGTAATTTTTAAACCTGCAGTGTGAGAAAGATTTCTTTTATATTGCAAATACATATAAACGGTTTCACTTTTGTGTGGCTGACCAAGAAACCCCTAAAATGGAAGAAGGCTTAGTGCAGATGGGCAAAGCTGACGTTTCCATGAAGCTGAGAGAATAACTCCAGGTGTGACTGACCACAGCTGTTGCAGAGAAGCTGACTTAGTCTCAACACAAAGGGGATAGGAGGTTAGCTTTTGATTTAGATAAACAGTTATGTCAGTTCTGTGGATCAGCTGGTGATATTAATGTTTCTCCCTGAGTTCATTAAAAGAGCATGAATGTCTGAGGTACCCACGCCAGCATGGAGGAGGAGGATGTGAATATGTGAGTCAGTTCAACATAGAGTATGAAAACAAAATAACTAATCATGTTTGGAGAGAGCAATGGGCATAAGCCAGCCTCAAGCCACGTATTCCTTCCTAGTGGCTGTGTCAGTGAATGTATAATAAACAATAATGGGATGTTTGGGGTGACCTTCTAAAGTGCCTGTACACTAATGCACACAATTTTGGGAATAAACACAAAGAGTTAGAGAACTATGTGCAATTGCAAGGCTCCTTGTCAGGAACATGGAGCTGAGGTGGGATGGTTCCCATTGACTGGAGTGTGCAATGGAGGGACACAGGACAAGGTGGGAAGACAAGAAGGGGTACTTGCCCTTTATGTAAGTGAGCAGTGGGAGTGCACAGAGCTCTGCCAGGGAATGGACTAGAAGCCAGGAGTTGATTCATAGATGAACAATTAGGTCTTAGCTGAACTCAAACACAAAAAAGAAAGCACATAAAAGGTGTAAGTAAGGATAAGTAACCTGGGAGGAATATAGAGGCATTATCTAAGCATCCAGAGACAAAGTCAGGAAAACTTAAGCCCAAATGCAATTGAATATGGCCAGGGATGTAAAAAACAATAAGAAGGGCTTCTGTAAGGACACAGGCAACAAAAGGAAGACTAAGGAAAATGTAGGCCCGTTGCTCAATGAAATGGGGAATCTGGTTGCGCAGGACATGGAACAGGCTGAGGCATTGAATGCCTTCTTTGCCTCAGTCTTTACTAGCAAGACTGGCCTTCAGGAATCACAAGTGCCAGAGGGCAGAGGGAAAGGCTTGAGTAAGGAAGATGCACTGCTGGTGGAAGAGGTCAGGGAATATTTAAGCAAACTGGACATACGTAAGTCCATAGGCCTTGATGGGATGCTTCCATAAGTGGTGAGGGAATTGGCAGATGTCATTGCAAGGCCAATCTTAATAATCTTGGAATATCATGACCATGGGGAGAAGTGCCCAAAGACTGGAGGAAAACAACTGTCATTTTCAAGAGAGGCAAGAAGAATTACAGGCCTAGGGAATTACAGACCAATCAGCCTTACCTCAGTCCCTGGAAAGGTGATGAAGAGAGTAAGGACTGTCTAGTCTAGAGAAGAGAAGACTTAGGGGGATCTTTTTAATGTACATAAACAAGTGAAAGGCAGATGCAAAGATCCCTTTTCAGTGGTGCCCAATAACAAGACAAAAGGCAATGGGCACAAATGGAAACACGGGAGCTTTCTTTTGAGCATCAGATAACATTTCCATGAATACTGGCACAGGTTGCCCAGGGGTGTTACAGAGCTTCCATCCTTAAAGATATTCAAAAGCTGTATAGACATGATTCCAGGCTGGGTCTGATCTTAACCATCAGGATTATAGTCTCTTCTATAGTGTTTCTATACTAAATGAGTTTCTTTGAGGAAGAAACTCTAGTGTAGGGAATACCTTTTTTACTATTTTATTTCATTTTCTTCATTAATAACAGGTACCCTGAATGTTCTATATGTTTATTTCCTATATAAAAACATAAAAAATCCGTGAAACAGTCATGGACTGTAGGCTTACAATAATTAATTTCTAGTTCTGAATGAATAACAAGTTCAGAAACAAACCCTCTTTTATCTCCTATTATCTGTCTTTGCTAGTAGCCCAGTGTTACCGGCAATTCTTTCAAAAAAAATGGTTTTAACTGTGGGGAAAACTGATTCTAGCACTGAGGTTTTTTATTTAACTCAAATATCCCAGCATTCTTATCTTTAAAATGCATGTGACAAATTTATTTTAAAGTGGAATGAAACTTTTGCTAAAGTCTATTCTACCTGTTTGACTTCCAACAGCGGCAGAGATGATCAATCACTACAATTTACTTAGGTTCCTTGGATGTCCAAGCCATATTTTTGGGGTTACCTCCTCACTGATTCAGCACATTGCCCTTTTTCTCTCCAGAGCAGTAACAGCACATTTTTCATTTCTTTTTCTCATGTAGTGATATGGCATTTAATATTTCTGTTTAATTTGTACTGATGAATACCTAGTTAAGGTAAATCTATTTTCCAAAGGAAGGTATGGGCATAAACATAGAAAACTAATTCATTAAGTCAGTGACCTTTTTAAAATGAATACCTGTTGATAAAATAAAACTGAGTACCCCTTAAAGGCAGAAATATGCAAAATAGAATTTACATGTGTATTGGTTTCCAAAATTGATACTAGAGGGACAGCTTGCATCAAAAACACAGGAGAGTATCTACGTCATCTCTTCTAGCTTCTAGCTCTGAGCACTGTAAAATATACATTTTTATTTGGTTTTAGTTTGCAATAATAGCAAATTCCCTGTATCTGTTTCATTTTAATTTCATACTCTATAATAATGGACAGTGATACATTTAACACTGTAATTTTATCAAGTTTTGCATTTATGCAAGCATGAAACTAATGCACTTTCAAACCTCCTTCTTCCAATGGAAGGAAAAAAATATACTGGAGCAAACCACAGAAAATAGCTAACATTTTAACTATTTCCTCCTTGAATTCCAGAATCTAATAGTTTAACAGCCCTGTGAATCTGCTGATACTAAGCAGGCTGCTAATAGTTGTCCTCCAGATCATCGTCAAAGCCTCCAGGGAAAATAATCATTGCACTAATGACAACTTTTAAAGTAAACAGTATTGCTATAAAATCAAAACACCAGCATTTGGGTAGACTAGAATCTCATTTATTTACATCAATAAAATATGCGCCTTAGGGCATGGTAGGTCACAGTTGAGTAATGTATTGCATTTTCCAGTGTTTTTAGAAGGAATGAATAATGACAGTGAAAAGGCTTGGGTTCATTAAAAAAAAATAAATTTAGAGCACTGCAGCTCTTTATTTAGAGGGAGCTTTTGATATGAGCTGACAGTTGCTTTGTTTAGACAAGTGTCATAGCTTTACTGCACTGACCAAAATTTCTGAAGTCAAACAGCACAACGTTTTTGCATACAAACTAAGTAGATGATAGTATCAACAGGAAAACAACAGTTTCTAACTATGGTTTTGAAAGTAAATAAACTTCTTTTGAATGGAATGGCATAATTTGATTTAATCTGAACTTTTGCCAAAGATTAGCTGCAAATGGGATAGCTGAAATTTCCCAATCTCTGAGTTTCCTCTTTAATTACAGTTTCATTCTCTAGCCTTCTGTTGTGTCCACAATCCTATTTGTTCTCAAAATCACATTACTGAGTATTTTGGCATTCATTGACTTGTGCCGTGATACTGAGTAGAAGTTTTCCTTCTACTTCCTTTTTCTATACACAATGTTAATCCTCTTTACAAGGGTCCAAATCTGACTCCCAATGTACAATTTCTTCTTGTGTAAAGAAGTTCCTGAAACTGCTTTGTACAAGATTGTAAAGAAAGCATTATGGAAACAGGCAAATGTAAAGACTGGGATTTTAGGAGTAGGAATTGAAGCAAAGGAAATGAAATTGCAAGAAGCTGTTTCAATCAAGATTTTACTCAGGATTTTTTGGGAAAAAATGATATAGACACTTAGAGGACAGAAAAGCCTCTGTCTTTTCACAGTAAGAAAATTTCCTGAAAAAGTTAGTTGTGATTCTTGCTTTGCCAACTGTCTAGAAGCTGTTTCAGGGTTCAAAGTCCTTCAATACTAGAAATGTCCTCCCAGGCTGCACAGTGAGTTTCCCACAGTTGGTAAATGCATTTCTTACTACGGCAGCACTGCCTGCTAATACAGTTCTTTTCCCGCCTGTCCGTTTATTCAGAGGATGTCTTTATAGAGAGCAGCTGTTTCCTGACCAGGACACTGCTTGGCTTTGCTAGCCATACCACCCTCCCTCATGGTCCATCTATTCTGTGTTACAGTACGCAGTAAAGAACCAAAAATTTGCATCAGAAGGCTTCCTTTGGAACAGGCATTGCTTTAGCTTTGTTGCACAGCTCTTTGCCCTAACTTATTGCTGGATTAGGAAGCAGACTGATCAGCTGTGGCCTGCTGTCATGCTTGTAAGGACGCCTGGATTATTCAGGAAGGTTCATGATATCCTGGTCTGGGCCACATAGGCCCATATCCTTACTCTACTTCTGTTTCACTTTGAATAAATATTTCTAGACATGGATGGCTAAACTGTGCATGTTTTAGCTTAGGAATTTTCCAGTCTTGTTTATTAAAATTCCCCTATCATTATTGGAAGTACTTTAACTGCAGACTTTGGCTCTGCAATTTTTCTGCAATTAACAGTCAATGTAGTAGCATTTTTCCTTCCTGTCATGGCTAATCAGAATGCAGTTTCTAGCAGACATAATTGCTATCAGTCACTTATTTTGGGGTTTTTTGCCTTTTGACTGTTACTTGTTAACTGTTTCGTCTGAGATACAATCTTCAGGACAATTAACTCTTGCTTTATTTTAAAAATTTAAAACAGGTCATAAATACGCTGCAATATCCATTCCACATTCCCCCAGTCAACATGCTATATCCATAAACTATTACTGAACATGCTTGTATTTATACTGTTGCAAAAAAAAAAAAAAAAAATCAACAAAACAAAGCAAACAGCAATACCTATACTGTATATTTTCTTCCTGCTTACTGTTTAGTTCAATATGCATATTGTTGTTTCCTGCCAGGCCATAAAGTCCCAGTAATTTCTCTTTATATTAAAAATATGCTTACTTCAATAAAGTTTTACTGTTTCTTCCCCTGGATATGCAGACCTTAGTCAAATCTAGTAGATTTTCCTCTATAGGATTGGAAAAATAAGGAAGTAAAATAAAAAAAAAAAAGGAAATAACACTAAGGATGGACGCATCTTTGTTAAATTCTTAGCCTCTTCCTGTGCTTTCATGTACTGCTTTCAAACTCTTTATTTCAAAGACAGCTGCCAAAAAAGTCTTTTCTTCTGTTAGTTCAAAAATATTCACCCTCTTTCTGGAGAGCATTTTACCTTTGTCTACAGCAACATAGCATCAGAATTACATTGCTTGTGCTCTCCTTAAAGAGTTGACTATTTGCTGGTCATTTTTGGTTTTCTTATGTACTCATTTTTTGTGTTCTGTCTGCATCCTCAATCTGGTCACCACTGCCTGTTTTTCTGCTTGCTTTCCAGCGTTCTGAGTGTTTTCACTTTATGTACATGTGGGCACACACTCTTTTCAAACCTTTGCATATGCGCATCCTAAAAAACCTACGTATGTACTTTCATCTTAACAAATGAATGGTAGATAATTAAATTTTAACTAAAAATAAATTGAGACATCAAAGTGTTTAAATGCCTTGCTTAGTGCTAGAAGTGAATCATTGCAATGGTGAAATCTTGGAACAGGCTTAAAGAGAAATTGCTCACATTTTCTCACTTTTATTTTAATCTGATTCAAGAGAAATTAAAAAAATACAGCATCTGATAAGCTTAGACCAAACATTCCTCTGAGATATCCTCCCAAAAATGATCATAAGATACTGAAAATAAATCTTTCTTGTTTCTTCTAAAAAAGACCACCTGAATGTACCACCTGTCAAGTCATTCCGGTCAGTAAATGAGATGCTTTTTTGAAAAAATTGCTTTGGGAAAAGCTGAAACAAAAAACAGTGCAATGAGCAACTGTTGTCAGCTTAGTGATCCCATGTGCTACTTCTTGTCCCTGTGGGTTGAAGATCCTGGTTAGAATGCATTTCATGCTCCACCACACTCATCTGAGTCAATCCTCCCCTGAAAGGGTAAGGTAGTGCTTCATGAGTGAATAACTGCATGACGTCAGGGCACTTCTGGCATCATGAAACAGAGAAGTAAAGATTCCAGCTTGTAATATCTCAGGTTTTAAACTGATTTTTACAGTTTTTATCTCTGAAAAAAAAAGAAATAGTGTTTTTGTCTTTTTTCTTGTTATTAAATTAACAAACATATATACATATATCTCTCTCTATATATACACACACATATAATTAATTCTACTCTTAATCCTGTGCAGCCAGGAAGTATTTATACAGGCTCTTATTTCCTTCCTATAAGGTATCTGTCTGAGATCCTTGCCAAGAATCTGCCTACAGAGATTCCTCCACATTCTTTCTCTAAATCAAGCAAGTCTTAACCTGACAGAAAAAACATAACTTTTTATCTTGAACTGAGCCTTAAAATCAAATTTGGCTTTACCAACCCAGAAACAGCTGTGCAAGGAACTGGCTTAAAAGAAGTTTACTGTTGTAACTGCTATATTCCTACACTGCATCCTCCATCTGCAGCATAAATCCACTGTATTCTAAAATTCTTCTTCCTACAATTATATCAGAAAGGAAATATGCCCAAGTCCCTTTATTGCCTAAACAGGAACATTTCACCCTTAAATACTTTCCCCAATAGGTAATATGAGAATATTGATGAATCTTTTAGAACACTACAATTTTTCAAAAATAGCAAGTTTTGTTTGAGAACATCACATTTGTTTTAAAAAACATAAACATGTTTTAAAAAACACGTTAAGAAATAATACAGATAATAAAGAATGTCTTTACTCTTCCCTGAAAAGTCAAAATTAAATGAAATTATAAAATTAGGGGTCAGTTATTTAAGTTTCCTCAATCACTTTTTGAAAAGGAGAAAGAAATGAAAATCACATTATTTAATGTAGTAATAGAAGGGGTTCAGAAATGGCATTTATATGCTTCATGTGTTTCTCTTTTGAGGAGAAAAACACAAGTAATGTCAAGGACACTGATATACTCCTCTATATGGTCCTTTGAAAACTAATGGCAAATGTGTATCAGGTTTCCTATAGAGTAAGCTTGTTGGGCACCCTCATATATCATTACACCACGAACTACAACAAGCAAAACATACCCTGAACATCATGCCCATGTTTGGAAATGGCTAATTTGCACAAGGGGAGTTTCACCCACCCACGAAAAAAAAAAAAAAAAAAAAAAAAAAAAAAAGGGAGGGGGTGTGTGTGTTAGACCACAATAAATAAATAATTAAATAATTAAATCTTACAAAACCCACTAACCCCTATGTCTTAATGCTTCACAAACACTGCTGAATCTAAGGAAAGACAACCAAGTCCTTTTTTGAGTGGATATGGCTGATAAGCACTGGAGAACAGTATTCCTGAGCAGTATCCGTGCAAGCCTTACTGGAAAACTAGAGAGACAGTAATTGAAGCCTGCTTTGACATGTTATTTCATCCAGTGTCCATACTGGCACATTGCTTGTATGGTCCATGTGCTTCTCTTTCCTATCGCAACTCAGTTTGGACCAGTTACTTGTCTACTCCAAGCCCTGGCCAGCCACCTCAAACTTAGTCTTGGCTTCTGTATCTCATGAGGGTTTTCCAGCACTATTCCAACTCTTTGACAGTGTTTGGTATTTACTCATATGACCACAAACTGCCTTTTCCCAGAGAAGGCCCGGAAAACTCATACAGGTCTTATCAACTCAGTTTTGACTTCTCACCATACTCCTCTTCTCGACGTAACTAAGCAAATTAAACTATGGCTGCTTACTAAGTATCATACTTAACCATTTTCCAAATTGACATCATGAAGATCAGCACATTCATTCACTCATCAGATCTATCAAATAAATAATTAGGATATGAAAAACCTGAAGTAGCCTAATCAGTGGAGTCAAAAAAAAGAGAAAATTGCATCTTTTTGGTATCTTTCTTCACCTGATAAAAGCAGAAAAGTGACTGTTGTGAAGCTGCTGTCTTTTTACTAATGTAGATGTCTGGTTTTGGGCCAAATCCAATTACTGTTTTTTTTCCCAAAGTCACCTGAAATTTAATTGGAATGGAGTTAATTTCATACTTATTTATCACCCGTCTAAAAGGCAAATGTTATTTCCAGTGCCTCATTGCCCAGATCACCTGGGAGAGAAAGTTTTGCGCTGTTGAAATTCCTTATCTACTCTTAACTGACACAACAGTATCCTGGACTAAAAATAAACTAAAACTAAAATAATCCCCAAACAACAATAAAAAAAAAAATACAAAAAAGATCCCCAAGGTTTGTTGTTTTTTTTTTTTTCTTTCTACAGCAAGCAGGTATTTTCCAGATATGTAAATGGATCAAAATATTGGGAAGGGATAACTGGAGTATCACATTCAGCCTATTGTAATTGCAAGTAAAAAAAAAACAAACCCATAAACTTTTAATTCAAAAGGGTCAACAGAATATTGAATTCATATGCTACCATATACCACAGCCACAGCAAACTTTCCATCTGTTGGTTGATCTACCATTAGAGTTTCAGTCTTTTTTGTGTATTCAACATCTTCAATTACAGGGCAGTCCTTTCCCTAATTCTAATTTTCTGTGTGCTTATTCTAAAACCTACATTAGATATATCTCCAAAGGAACAATTCAGAAACAAAAATCACGAGTTCAGATTTAAACAGAAATATCTCAATCCTATGATTGTTATCAATAAAAATAAGAGCGCACACCAAGTTTCGTTGAGCCTTAGTAATCTCTAAAATTGCAAAACCTGTGAACAAAGAAAATCATATCAGGATCAATAAATCTGTCTTTCATTCTGACCAGTGTGCAGATAGGAGTCACAAGACAGAGAGGAGGATGACCTGAAAAATAGATCTATGTGGTTTATCTCCCACTCTTTTTTTGAGAGGTAGATGAAGTCTTCAATTAGAGAAAACAGAGGAGGATTAGTTTCATAAAACTGGCATCACACTGAATCCATTCTAAGATGTATCTCATATTATTGATTTATTTACCTTATTGTCATTGATGCTCAAGACATCAGAATCCTCTGCAGTCATGTAACTCAGCAGAATCAGTCAAAAACTGAAATGGCAGTTATTTAACAGTAAGAATCAGTGTCTTGTGAAATACCTAAACAATCTAAAATTGAGTAACTGATTGTCTCAAAAATGTGAAGATTCAGTTGAATAAAAAGATGCTGCTTTGGTAACATTCATCTGATCCTGTTTAACTTAGCAGTTCAGTGGTGATCTGTTTAGTTATTAAACTCACATATCACAGCATAGAAATGTTTGCCTTTTCAGATTTCTAAGGCAAGACTAACATTTCCATGGAAATAGTTTTTTGTTGAGCTAATCAGAACTTCAAACCATCCACAACCAATTTAATAGTAAGAACCAAAACTTCACATCAAATGTAAACATTAATCAATTTCATGGTAATAAAGTCTCACCAGTAAATTGGCAGTTAAGGTTTTTATTTAGTTTACTGTGTCTGTGATTATACTGTGTATATTCAGACTCCAGAGATATGAAATAAACCTCTGAATTCTTAATCATTTGAATAAGAGTCCCTGCACTAGTACAGCATATCAGCATTCAAAGCCAACCATGAAATGTCTCATTCTGATGTCTAAAGATCTTCAAACACCATTTTCCCTGTAATGCAATTATAGAAAATCACACATACTCAGAAGAAAGCAAATACTAGGATGCAGACCCCAAAAGGCACTTAAGTACCTAACTTCAAGCAAATTACGCAGGTATTAGGTGTTTACATTCTTTTGTGGATTCAGGGCTAAACTGCTTTCAGTTTTGACCTGCCTATGACATGAACAATAACAACTTATTCTGGACCATGTACCATAAACTTAGGTATTATCACAGGAAATGTTTTTGCCTGAAAGTACATGCTGAACTTCACCCATGGAGTCAGTTTTGAAGAGAGAGGAAAAAGAGGAAGATTTGAAGGTATATATTTAACTATCTGATGTGCCTGGCAGCAGTGTGAGAAGGGAGGGGGACAGCTGCACTTGCCACTTCCTCATTTGTCTCCTGCAGCATCCATAGGGTATCTGTTGTGGGTGGCCACAGCAGCCATGCCTTGGCCCAATCTGGTCTGCTTCCTCACCTTCCCACTCGGCAACCTGTCAGGCACTGCTATAGGACTGCTGAGGGAAAAATAGGAAGAAGCAGCTGGTCTGCAGCTTGGTTGAAAAGATGCATCTGCTTCCATGAGATCTGAGGTTTTCCTAGTGAAGGCTGCTTGTGCAGATAGCCTGGACTGCTGCAGATGTAGCCCTGAAGGGGATGTTACTCCCTGGTGAAAGGATCCAACCACTCAGACAAATAGCTACATCCCAGCTAAAGTGTTCCAGGCTATCACAGGAAGTGGAAATGGAAATAGTGTCTCCATTCTGTCATATATCCATGGTGAACTGAACAAAGAATGTGTTTTCTATTACAAAGATACAGAAAGCTATTGAAAGGAGGAAGATAACAAACAGAATTCCAGTTAGCACAAAACCACAGACTTGAAAGTCCTGGGCTGAGAGCCTGACTCTGCTAATCCTACATTTTAGGTACAGTGGTCAACTGGAAACAAGACAGCATTGTGTTCCTGCATCTCCATTTAGAGCTAGCAGCTTCACAGGCATTTTGTTTCCATGTGATCCCGCCTGCCTACCTACATTGGTAATTGAGTACATTTTTCACTAAAATCATCTGCCTTGACAAATAAAATAAAAAAGATTAAATTTGAGTTTAGTAGTTTGAGATTAAAAAGGCATTGGCTATAGCACATGCCTTTTGTTCCATGCTGACCTGGTGGATTACCTGGCAATCTCAATTTTTCAAACACTTAAACCACAAGGAAAAAAAAAAATCTATCTTCACCATCAATAAAGTGAGCTAATGGTGACATATTAGCTGACATGGCAAGTACAGTACTCTTTCAGAGAACCGTTCTATTTTATGCCTCCTTCCAGCTCAAAGCTATTATGTTCCAGTCTACATCTCCATCGAAGGCTATTATAAAAAAAGCACCCTCATGCAACTCATCATACTCTAACAACTTCAGTGCCCTAGATATCCTGTTTTTAAGGCTTTTGTGGTATTGCTCACTATATGAACTTTGAAAACACAGGTTACCAGCATTTCATACTACTAACCTTGAGGGTGTCCCTTGAATCAAAAAAAGAACCAGGCAGCTACATTTAGCTCTACTGAAAATGCATCTTATGAGTGTTCTTCCACTGATTAAAAGAAACCTTAAATAAAGAGGGGAAAAAAACCTTTCTGAACTCAATGTTTCAACTTATTGTTGTGGAAGTGTATTGGCTCTGTTATTCAAGGTCACTGTTTATTTACAGTCAGTGATCTAACAAATACAAGCAAATATCTTCATTGTCTTTTTCAGGAATCTTCTCTCAGACAGACTTGTTTCTGCAGTATGTTGATGTTTTAGTCTCAGACCATATGAAATACCTCATTGACAGTCAAATTTCACCAGTTCTTTGTGACAGGTAAGGTAGTATTGGTACACCAATAGGAGAAAAAGCTCTTTGTTAGGAAAGAAAGTTTAATGCACGGTTGAAAAATAGAAATTCAAGTTGGATGCAGGAAGCAGGCTACAGCATAACTATAGCAGCTTTAATGACTTGCATAACCATTTGACTCCCACAATAAAGCTGAGTAAAATAAATTTCTAGCAGTACTGAAGTCATTTCCACTTATTCACATTAATAATAGATTACACCTCTTTACCCACTCATAATAAAACTCATTGTCATTGAAAGTTATTATGTCAAATAATTAGAAACAGTGAGGGCCTTGTTTTTAAAGATTTAAAAATACTTACTGTTACAATAAATTTAAAACCACTTATTAATCTCAAAATAGATTGACATACGTAACACAGAATACTGCTCTAGAGATGTTTGTCAACCATATAAAGATGCCAGATTTATTCATTCAAAAATTGGTTTTCATTATCGGCGATACTTACCTTAGGATGTTTCTTCAGTAATTCTAGTACATAATATTATTTTTCAATGTAGTTAAATATTGATTGTTGTCATCTTGTCCATCTCCAAGCTTTAATTTTGTTACTGACTGAAACTACAGGGAACATTCAAGGTTGTATTAAACAGTTATCTAAATTTTTCACAAAGTCCATCATCCACATTTTCCCTATGTAAACATCAGAGAGAATATTTCTTAAAACTTGTCAGGAGTACAGTAAAATATTCAACCACATAAAGAAGGCAACATAAAAACTTGAAGAAATCATAAGGCTACATTATGAACTTTTGCAGACAGAGCACTTGACAGACTGTCATTTGAGTGGGCCATAATTATCTGAGATGTTAACTGTAGCTTATTTAAAATACACTTAAAAATAGCATCTGATTCCTTTCTTCATAAGTGCTTACAGAGAGAGAGAATTTTTTTATCTCAGTGAAAGCCATCATTAATATAGTTACACTAATATTATTCAAATAAAACTCCTGAGAATACACACAATGGCCTCCTGCTAATAAGTGTAGCAAAGTTGTATTTATTTTGAAGTTCTTCTGTATTAATTATTTTTGCATTCTGAAGCTGAGTCCAGGAAATCATTATTCAGGCATTTTTATCACTGACAGCTAGATGCTAATGTGGCTTATTTTTTTATTGCCCAACTGTATTTAACAAAATTAAGCTACAAATGTTTCTGCATTAATATCTTTATAAAATAGTTGTCTTTTTTCATCTTATTTTTTTAATATTGCTTAACCACTAGTATCACCATGTTCTTACAGAAGCTCCAGCACAATTAAGACAATGAACATGCAAAATCTTCTATCAAGCTAACCATTTTCAATGTATGTACCAGGTGTACAAAACCAATTAACTTGCATATGCTTATCATCTCTAAATATGTGTATTAATTTACACTCAGCTTTACTATACCCTGCAATAAAAAAAAAAAACACCTGGAGGCAAATCTTACAGATTTGATCCTTCAAATATTCATATGCTTAGCTAGGGAGAATGGAGTTAAAAAATCACTATAAGGTACGCTGCTTTGATCATCACAGTGCTTACTCTGGAAAAGTGAGATTTAGTTCTCCTTATATCTTATATGACTTATTTGTATGTATCATTCTCACTAAACTAAATCCTTCCCACATTGGAGGAGGAACTACAGCTCACTTCGAAGTAGGTAGCTGAGGTATTTTCTATACAGCTACAGAAGCGCAGACTTCATTGCAGATCAGACGTTTATGAACTTACCCAGCTGCTTTGGAATATTTGAGTTTTAAAATATAACATCTCTGCTTTGTTAATGTCATTCAACTTCTGTGATTTTTTGGGGTTTTTTTTAATTTCTTCTTTTCTTGAAAATGTTCATAAAATAGCAAGATTCATTATATTTTTCTGTTGGCAGATTGAGTAACATTGAGTGTAATCTAGAATTATATCAACTGGAACACTCTTTTCTCAAGAAATGTTAGAGGTGGCTGTCATGTTAGTAGGAGGAAAACTGAAAGAATTCTGCTGCTTTAGCTGGCAGATTGCCACCAAACGCTGCTGTACCACTTTCTTTTGGCTGATCAGCAGATTTTAAACCTATGCAAAATCAAGAACGTGGATTAGAAAAACAACCCCTCACTGTAAAAGGAAAACTAAAATTAGAGTGAAAGTCAAACAAACTGCTAAAATGACTCTCTATTTAATTTGTAGGTGTAAAACTATGCAGCAGAGCTAAACGTCTTCTCTTCTGGAGCGCATAAGGAGGGTGAGGAGAAAATAACTGGAACATCTGTTTTATTTCCAGCTATTGTAGGTATGCCTGGGCCAGATCCTGGTGCGTCACTGCCCAGAGGCTCTAGTGCACAGAACAATCCAAATTTCAGTAATTCTCTGCTATCTGAATCCTCTCAAGAACTGAAATATAATGAGTTAAAAGAAAGAGATCTGAAGATCTGTGGCGATATCTCTACATCACTATTTAAGCTTGACCTTCAGGTTTGAAGCTGGTATGTATTAGTTGAGGTAAGGACCATTTCCGAGTCCATACTGTGGGATCTAGAAGCCCTTTGCATCACTTGGATCTTCAGGCATGTCATATCCCCATCCTGACTCCATATATGGATGAGACTTGGGCCCATATAGTACTTTCCATGAATATATAGCCTGGTTTCACAGGTTGCAAAGAAATTAAGCATTCCAGTGACTCCCAGTGGCTTCTGGTTCAGCATAACTTCTTTGTTCAGACTGACTAGACATGGCAAGCTGAGATGAAGAATATCTAAGATCAGCTTTCGCAGAGAAACATACTGCTGCATTCTCTACTGGAATTGTTCCATGTATCCTTGTGTCAAAGCTTTGTTGAAGTGTGGTTAGTTTGACAACACAGTCAAGAAAACAACATTTTTCTTCCTTTAAGACAATGTTAAAATTTGTAATTCTCTTTATTATGTTATCACACCTAAGACTGGACAGGAATGATATGAGATGAAAAAAACAAGGTTTAACTCTTTAAAAAGTTGTGGGTTTTGTTTGGTGTTTTTTTGGTTGTAAATATCTATATCACATGTGTTATTGCACTGACAGTGAAAAATTGATCAGTGAATCATTTGCACCAAAAATACAATTTTTAGCATAACAGCTAAAAGGCATATAGCCTTTAAGTTGGGAAAAGTTAATGCAAAAGAGGACTGGAATGGTCTAGTAGATACTCTTGAACACAGTTTCATACCATAAAGATATATCTACTTTTTCTGTCTCTAAAGGTTTCTCTAAGAATTTTAATTTATAATGGAAACTTTGCTAAGTTATCACAGAATTATAAACAAAAATATTTACATGTAAGTACCAAAATGATTTCAATGCTTAATGAGAAATAAGATATCAAAGCCATTGCCTTCTTCTGTAGTGATTTTTTGGAGTCATGCATTACTGTGAAATCTGAACCTAGTCATGAGGTACTACCTTCTAATTAATGAGAAAGTTTACTTATAAGAAGTTC
This sequence comes from Psittacus erithacus, assembly GCA_009867235.2. Lineage (NCBI taxonomy): Eukaryota > Metazoa > Chordata > Aves > Psittaciformes > Psittacidae > Psittacus > Psittacus erithacus. The sequence goes on from WYDI02028747.1 coordinate 17,698, forward strand.
CAGAAGTGACAGAAAAAATCATGTTTCAAAAATGTTAATGTAAATTATTACTTAAAATGTAAGGAGGAGGAAAGGCAGCATTCATGTGCATCTATGATTTGTAAATAAAATGTATTTCAGTAGCAATGCCATTTCATGAGCTTTTGGAATATTTCTCTGCAAGTCATGTTTTTTTTTTGTTTTGATGCTCATTACAACACAAAAATCATAATTCCAAAGAAAAGCTTTCAAAATTTAATATATTTCTATTTGCAAGAATAATAGAATTATGATTCCCCCCCCTTTCCCTTTTTAACTTAATTCTGTCAGAAGTGGTGTCCATAAAACTTCATTTAAATTAAAATTAGTCTTAGTCTCATTTCACCTATGAATCTTAGTGCAGCTTTAAAATGGCTAGAAGCCTGACTGTTCTGTATAGCATTTTTTATTGATATTCTCCATAGAATTTCTGTGTGTTAAATGGTCATAACAGGAACAACAGCCCTATTAGTATATTTTTTCTCTTGAGGCCATGGAATTATTCCAAAGATTAATTTAATACATTATATTTATGATAGCAAATTGTATTTGGAGATTATATGGTAGATTCATCAGTGAGCTGTAGCTGCTTTGCGTCTCTCTGGCACCACAAAGCAGCTGTAAGTTCTCTGCGCTGCTTGGCTTTGCAGCTGCTTTCTGCTGCCATCATGACACAAAGCAGCAAGAGCATCCTGGTGAATCAGGTCTGTACCTGATATGCCTTAGATTACATATACAACTTTACACATCACTGCTCAGGACTTTGGAAATTTAGTTTACAGACCAGACAACATAATGAAAAGAACAGGACAGACAGACCAACAAGCTGACTAGCTAGCTTTTATTAAGGAGTTAGATACAGATGCAGTTCAAAGCCTTTAGATGAATCATTCCTCATGTATTTCTCAAGGATTTATATACTGTATACACAGCACATTATAGAGATATCATAATCTCTCATTGCCTGTGCTAAGTCCTTGCCTTCCAGAGGTTTTGTTTAGACCTTGACTAAATAACAGCACACTACTTCCTTGCATGAGAAATACTGGCTTTTCCTCTTACAGCCATATCTGCTCTTCTGCTGTTTGGATCAGTTTACACGTTACTCTTATTTTTTTCATCTGTTAAAGACAGTAGCATTCTCTGAGTAAATCTAATCTGAGTACTCAGATTTTTATCTATGCTGCCATGCTCTCTTTGAATCCAGAAGTATCAGCTTGCCCTAAGCACTTCACAGCTCAGGCAAGGAAGGTGACCTGCTTCAGGCATTCACAGAAAGATTAAAAAAAATGCCAATCCACCTTGATTACTTCCAGCTGTACCTCAAGCCCTGCTTGAAGCATTTCTGGTCTGTATCAGGAAGAAGAGACTATCTTTGTATGTCTCCAGAGTTAGCTGTACTACACTCTCTGAGTCAGAAGAGCAAATGGTAACTATGGCATGTGGTTCACATAACTCACTATAAAAGTCTGTCTTTTTTTCTTTTTTTTTTTTTTCCCTTTAGAATTAATTAAGAGTCCTTTTAGTGAAGCAATGCAAAATAACAAATAGGGCATAATGTAGTTCTTTAACTGGTTGGGGTTTTTTTTCCAGAACAGAACAATCCTTCAGAACTGTCAACACGGCGAGTCTTATTTTGGCCTACTAGATGTATCCATGAAATATTCCAGATAAAACTACTGTAGCTATACAAATAAAACTATTTTGTGAAATCAGATAATACATATATATAATTACTTTTTTTTTATGTACCTGGAAATAACACTAATTGTTACAGAAAAGAAAATGGTAGAAAACACTTTGCTATTTACAGCTCTACAATGTCAAAAGATTTTTTTTTAATTTTATTTATTTTATTTTATTTTTTCATTTTATTATTTTATTTTATTTTATTTTTAATGAGTGGAGAATTAATCTGTGTCTTTAAAATGGAAAAAAAAATCTATTCTTATGGTAGCTATGAATGTCTGGGCAACCACTATGTGTTTAGCATACTGAAGTTACAAGATCGCCTTTGCTTGTTATGGGTTGATTATTGTGTAAAATACTCTTTACAGTGAAAGTGGTGACAATGAGCTTGTTTAGGGGTACCACATACCTTTGTCATGTAAAGGTTAAAGTTAACTGGTGGTATAAAACCAGTGGCACTATGACTTTAAACCAGCATGGTTATCTTTATATGAAATCAACCAAATTATGTATACAGATAGATGTAGACATACATAAAAAACTCTGAAACACATTTCTTTGTAAGTAAAAATAAACCTATTTTTCTCAAGTAACTATTCTCAAGTTCTTGCTATCCTTGGGATTAGCCTCTCCAGTTGCACAAAAAGTCACTTACAGATTCCTTACTCACTTGAAAGCTTAGGCTGGTTCAATTTGTTTCTCTACCATAATCACTGAAAATGGAGATGCCTTAAGGTATGATCTTCTGATGAGGAAATAAAGGTTCATTTTTAACATACTCAAAAAAATTATTTAATTTATTCTGTCAACATTATAGCATTTCACAAAATTCACTCAGTTACTTTCTTTTCATATTATGGGCTTTTAGTTAGTTGGGTTTTTTTGTGGAGGAGAGGGAGAATTGAGATGGTGGAATGTCTGGCCAATAGTTTGGGAAAAGTCCCTGTAAAAAAAAGAAACCAGGATTTTAGCTCAGTTCCATATGATCTCTGGGTAAGAGTATTGCTGTCAGCAGTATTTCACATGTATGCAATGTCTTTGTGTTTCCAAAGTCAGCAACAAGTAATGATTCTGCTGCATGGGAAGAGAATACATATCTATTCTACTAATGGAACTTTGGGCCTTCTAAATCACAGTGAAAATGCCAGTGACCCATGGCTTCCTCTACAGGTAATAACCCCACATGTTTACAAAAAAAATTTGATTCAACTCAATAATTACAAGTTCAGGCCGTTAACTTAGCTGCTGCTTTTAGCAGACCTCAGTGAAGATGCCCAGCCTGCACTTTCATTGAGACCCCAAAATAATTATGTGTTCTGTAACAGTATAATAGTTACAAAGTAATTACATGAAACTAGAGAATGTATTTGATATGTACGTACCATAATTTAAAAGCACTGACAATATTGCTAATGACTGAATAAAATAAACCCACTTAGCCATGGCAACCTCTTCTAATGAATAACAGTTTAGAGAGATAATACTTAGAAGGAAAGAAGGCGGCACAGAACTATTTTCTTCCTTTTTTCTTTTTTTTTAAGGGAATGCTTATTCTTAAAGACATACTTCCTTTTCTCATTAAAAAGCAGAAAAGTCTAGAACACAAAAACAAAACCGAGAGCCTTCATCCTGACTGGACATCTTACACCTGAATCTAAATATAGATTATCACTGAAGCAAGATGGTCAGCAAATGTCATTTGAGCAGCAAGTGGCTCTTAAGCAGTTCCAGTGTCTCTCAGTGCTGGGCGTGTACCATGTATGTGTCCAGCAGGAAAGCTGCTGAGAAATCTCAGCCTCCAGCTGTGAAAGGAAGCAAGTCAGCACTGACTCAGAAGGTAAGTGTTGCCCCATCACCCCAGGATGCAAATGCGCATTTGTACAGCCCCACACCATGTTGCACTGAAGACATTTTGGGTACCAAAACCAGACCTCATCACCTAAGTTTTCCCTTGGCATATCTCTCCAAAGAGGCTACTACATAGCTGGTGATTGTTACCCTGATGACCGTAAGGAAATCTGAAAAGCACTGGAATTATAAAATAAAACCTTTTCTTGTAAGATTTTTTACCACTTTCATTAGAATAATTTGCTTTTTAAATGGCAGCTGCAAGCAGCGAGTGTGCTAACACTACAGCATAGAGCTTTTCCATATTATTAGCGGAGTTTTCTTTGAAAAGAGGTTAAGGGACTCGTTTTCTGTTTTTCTCATGTTAGTCAGAAAGCAGCTGTTCATGCTTGCAATACAAACAACTTCGAGAAAATATCACAGAGATTTTGTTCTACTGCTTTATATATAAGTTTAAATGCATTAATTTCTGAAATACTTTGGTTTGTAATAAATGATCAGTACTACTGTAATAAAAAAAAATTGATTTCATGGAACAAGATTGTTTGTCTGTGACTTCTAAAAGGTATGAATACATGAAATATTTTGCAAAGCTTTTAAATGTTTGATGATAGAGATCCAGCGTGATCTATTCTCATGCTGGATGGCTGGAAACAAGAGGCCTCTTTTATTGTTCCCTCTAAAACCAGTGAAATGGAACAAATTGAAATATTTGGCACAGAGTCACAGGCACAGCATAATAGTGCTTTTCTGAATAGTGAGAACACAACAAAGTGCATCTCAAGAGTTTTGTTTGTATGGAGCAGACCTCTTCTCAGAATGGACTGTCTGAAGAGGCTTTGCTTAATGCACTGTTTTATGGCATGGCTCTTCAGGGTCTTCTTGCTCCATTATGACATGAGTTACTGCTCCTTGGCTATGAGGACAGAAGCAAAACAACAGAGAAAAGGCTGTGGTTTATTTAACCCAAATGACTTCCACTCATTTTCCAAAAAGCACAGATACCTAACAATGGGAAGTATTAGATCAAATCAACATTTACAACATATGAACTTAGAATCACAGTGGTAGGGGGAGGGAAAGACCTTCTACATATTAAAGACTTGTTTATGTGGTGGAAATGATAGGATTTTCACTGGAAGTTGAAATCATAGAAGGCTTGTGATCATGATGTGCATGAGGGACAAATTACAAAGTAATGACAAGTCTTCTATCACAGTTCCGCAGTTGAATGCATAAATAAGGTGAAAATTTTATACAACAATACTTCTACAGAAATTTGTACTCCTTTTAATTTTATGAACTGTCTTTGGAATACCTTAGGAGAATTTGAGGGTGTAAATACCTCTAATAATTATACGTAGGTACTGCTTATGTAAGTGCACATTTTAGACATTATAAATTAAATGGTATAGTGAAGTAGCGAGCACCACTAATTACATAAAAATGCTTGTCATGTATGAAGTACTGTTTTTGTTTTCAATAAGGAATGTCCAGGGCATGAGGTGAAGGAAATGTACAGAAACATTGCTGTAAGAGGGAATTGTGCTTTGCTTCAAATATTCCGTCTATTTTCACAAAGAAATCAGACTGTGTTGGGGTGTATGCGCGTGAGTTCTTTATGAAGTCCAGTATGTAATGCACTGAATCCCGAGGCTTAATTATGAATTATTGTAAGAGAAAACCAGGATCCCAATCCAATCTTAACTGGGATATTGTAGCAACTGGAAAATTACTTCCTTTTTCTAAAATAGATAAAAAATAAAAGACAAAAGATTAAAGACAAAAGATGAAAAGAACATACTGTACTAGTGCCTTCTGATGAAATGTAATTGACTACTAAGTTTAACTGATCAGAAAGTTGTAATCACGGCACAGTCAGTCAGGGTAATATACTGCTTTTCAAAATACTCAAAATTATTAAATCAGAAATACACTTCCATCTTCCACTGCAAAAGATCAGTGGTATTCTTAACTAAATAATTACCCCCTAAGATTTACATTCAGAGTACATTCAAGAAAAATCTTAGATGAATATATCTGATGTAAAAGTCTTCCAAATAGTCATATAATGTAAAAAGGTTTTTTTCTGACTTCTTTTGTGATTATTTATTATCTGAATTATGAAGATGGTATATTTGGTACTAATGTATGGCAAAATCACTATCTATTTTTCTCTACACAAGTTATGACACTCATATCATATTAGTGCATCTCCTATGTGATCAGGACCACTGAAGCTGAGAGACAAATTGGATTTCATACCATTCAGTGGCTAGGTTTAACGGACTATGCATCACTTTTTTATACTCCAAGGTTTGCATTGCTCTTCATCTCCCAACAGTCAACAGAGAGAAGTAACTGCAACCTCGTATCAGGCAGCAGTAGGTTCAGTATGTGGCCTGCCTAACTCAGACAATGACACCCCTCTCTTCAGTGGTGGTGGAGGAAGCTTGGGCCAGCAAGCCAGCTTGGGCCAGCTAGTCTTTCGTCTTTCCAGTTATTGGGTTTTTTTTCCGACTTCTCCATCCCATGAACATATTGTCACACCTCCTTTGTTTCTTCTAGTTTTATCTCTAGCTTCTTCTTTTGTGTACTTTATTCCACATTGTGTACTTTATTCCTAATGATACCTATAGTTCAGCATAGTCTAGCCTAGTCCTCTATGTCACAGAGTATTTTCAGACAATTATCTCTACAGCAGTAGAACTTCAGTTCAGGTTAAAAAGTTTCCACTTGTTAGTTTTTCAGACTGTTGACAGCTAAACATGCTGTAAATGAAGTAATAGAGGAAAAGTTTCTGTGTACACATTTATTTGCACTTGTGCAGCAATCTGGAAACCACATTAAACACTTCTATGAAAAGATAAAACATAGGAGTATTCCACCTTGAACAGAGTTTCACCTTATCCCTAGTGCATAATATCATAATAGAGAAAATTGAGAGCTGAATTTGAGAGACCAGAAGAAGAATGTAAACTTAAAACACACCATAACATTTTTGATTTGTCTCCCTACACCAGATACTTGTAACTGTAGAACCTTCCTTTTGCATGTATCTATTCATTTCAGGTGCTTGACACACAAGTATTTTACACACCCTTTTACATTAAAAACAAATAAATAAAATTGACATTTCAAAGAAAGCATTCAATTCCCACAAATGTGTTTTGTTTCCACTGTACTTACCTATGGACACACACAAATTTTTGTGGAACGTGTTATTCCGAATATAGTTAGCATCTATTAGTTTCTCAAAAAAAATAAAGTTTGTGTATAAAGTGGCATACAGAAGCCATGTTTTTGGCTTTAAATTAGTGCCAAGGAATGCTGAAATTTTCATTTCTGAATACAAAACAAACCTGAGACCTAAAAGAGCAATATGTACATTAATAGCTGATACCAAGTTTATTACATAGCTCGACTAAATCTGCTATTCACACTTTGGTAGCAGACCAAAAAATAAGGATTCTGCATAAATCAGGAAAATTATCTGCAATCTTTTAATTTAAAAGTGCCATTGTTTAAGCCCAGCCGGTAACCCAGAACTATGCAGCCGCTTGCTCACTCCCCTTCTTCCTCCCCTAGCTATGGAGGGATGGGGTGGGGAATCTAAAGAATGTAACTCCTACGGGTTGAGATAAGAACAGGCCAGTAACTAAGGTATAACACAAACCACTGCTGCTACCACCAGCAATAACAATGATAAGGGAAATAACAAGGGAAGAGAACACAACCACTCACCACCCGCCGACTGATACCCAGCCCGACCCGAGCAGTGATCTAGCCCTTCCAGGTGACTGCCCCCAGCTTACATCCTGGGCATGACGTAGTATGGAATACCTCTCTGGTTAGTTTGGATCAGGTGTCCTGTCTCTGCTTCCTCTTGACTTCCTCTTCTCCCTGGCAGAGCATGAGACACAGAAAGTCCTTAGTCAGAGTAAACAATACTGAGCAACAACTAAAACCATCAGTGTTATCAAAGCTGTTCCCAGGCTCAAAGTCAAAAACACAGCACTGCACCAGCTGCTAAGAAGGAGAAAAATGACTGCTGCTGCTGAACCCAGGACAAAAAGAATGATTTTTTTTCCACATATATTCAGGACTTTACTTTCTTTTCAATTTAAAATTTTTAATTTGTTCATGCATGTTTCAAGTTTTAAAACTGTAACATATTAAAGGCTTCTTAAAACAGAGCAGTCATTCTTGCTGCTGTTCCCTACCTCTCAGCCTTGTAGTCTTCTCTTTGTCTTACAATTCCCAAGCTACTTCTGACACTCTACTTCTGCTTCCTTTTTTTGGCCAAAGCTGCTAGCTTCAAAAGAAAAACATAATAAACCAATATTCACTTTTTTTTTCTTAATCCAGGATTAGTAGGCTGCATTAACAATTAAGAGCTCTTGGTATTCTTATTCTTCTAATCTGTGGTGTCATGTTAAGACACCAGGTAGTCTACTCACTTCCCAAGAAGGACGAGATCCTTGTATCCAACCCACCTGCCCACCCTGGGCAGCCCACCAAGTTGGAGGGTGCTCACCCAACCTATTCAGGGACCCTTCGACGAGCAGCACCACACTGATAGAGGTTAGGGAGACCAGTCTACTCGCTTCCCAAGAAGGATGAGACCCTTGTATCTGACCCGCCTGCCCACCCTGGGCAGTCCTGCCAAGTCGGAGGGCGTTCGCCCAACCTATTCAGGGACCCTTAGACGAGCAGCACTTTAGGCCAAATCCCTTATAATCAGTTTCTGGGAACTTATATCAAGAAATATGTTACTCGTGACAGGATACAGATTTGAGATAGCCGGTGACAGTGACTGACTGCAAGAACAGACTTGATTTGCAAGAGCCAATCGGTGATAATACTAAATAGCTAGCAAGATGTTAAATAAGCAAATGTGCATAATGCAGTAATCTTACCCAACAGGTGCCCCTATGGGGGGGGGAGGAGAGAGATCCAGCCCGTCGACTGATCCCAGAAGTTTCGATGGTGGCTTCTTCCCAAATATCTCCCTTCTTTTTTGCCAATTTATACTATTTTACTTGTAGGTGGAGCTTGAGTTACTGTAGTCATAGATTATCACCCTTGGCACGGTTGCCCCTGCTGGCAATCTCGAGTCCTTTAGAAATTTGTTGGCACAAGTTCCTATCAGACATTCATCTTCTTGGGGGAGCAGGGTCCCTGATTTTAAACAATGTGTCTCGATTACCTATTCTATTCCGTGTCACAGTTTAACTACCAAAGACAGAACATATCTGTTCCCTATTCTGAGTTATGACAATACACAGTTTAACTACCAAAGACAGAACATATCTGTTCCCTATTCTGGGTTATGACAATACACAGTTTAACTATCAAGGGCAGAACATATCTGTTCCCTATTCTAAGTTATAACTAGCAAGAACAGAACATACCTGCTCCCTATTCTATGTTAAGACAATGCAGAATTTAAAGAAAACTCAACTCTTTCCTTGGTCCTTTACTATTAAGGTATAATGAGAAAAGTTCAGCTACAGGACATGATTTCACTATCATTGCTGAGACAGCAGTTGTGATACACCTTTCTTTATGGCAACTATGCGGTTTTCTTTACTCCTGATATCAGGGATGAGCTGTGGTACCTCTGTACCACTCTACTCCCCATTTCAAGCATATTGCACCGCATTCTTACAGACCTTGTCTGTTTCCCTGGGAGCAGCAGCTGTGTCTCACCACAAGAGCAGCAATTGTCAAAGCTGCTCTAATATTACAGCCTCTGAGCTGAGCTTTGCAAAGCCATATTTTCTCATTTTCCCCAGTTTTAGTTATTTTCCTACATGTGGGTACTCTCCTGTTGGGTCTGTTATAGTCTCAAGCTTTGTTTTACTACTTAATACTGTTAACAAATGTCAGTGTTCACCAGTATCACAGTTTATTTTACTGCAGGAAATGCTTTCAGCTGAATAGAAATGATAGGTGAAATGGCACTGAAGAAGCCTTGTTAAGCACTGAGATCCAGTTATTCAGGATGATGTTTTTATGATTATTTTATAGCACCCAAAGATTACCCTTTCCTGACAGACAGAAAATCTGAAAGTTTTAATACATTGTCATGTGTCATGACAAGCATCACCCATCTTCCTAGTACTTGCTTTACATTATCTCCCACAGGCAAAAGAGGGCAAAGTATTTGCATTTGATTTGGCTATTGTTGAGCAGTGCTTGTACACCCTCAAGAGTGTTTGCCTTTGTTTTGTATCTTGGTTGGGTTTTTTTTATTTCTCCATTCTGCTCCCCACCAGTGAGCAGGCTGAAGGTGTGAAAGAACCTGAGATGGAACACAACCTTGTCAGTTGACTCAAAGTACCCAAAAGGATATTCCAAGCAGCATAACATCATGCTCAGCAATAAAAACTGTGGGGAGGTAGGTGTTACTCAGACATTACCAGCTGGGCATTGGTCTGCTTTTGGGAGGTGGTGATTGTTTTTTGTTTGGGGTTTTTTTCCCTCTTTCCTCCGCTTTTAAAACTGTCATTGTCTTAACTCGAAAAGTAAAGTTTTCTTACTTTTAGTCTTTGTGCTTGCTACCTTGAACTGCTAGAGCAAGGAGGAGCAAACAACCAGCTGTGTGATGTTTAGCTGCTTTCCAGAGTCAACCTACGAGCATATAAACAATATGTATTTTCAGGTTTCTGAAGAAGAAATAATTTCTTTGTTTAGCAAGAATAAGGGAAAAGGTAACACTTCAACTGGTAGGAAAGAGGTATGTAAGAGAGATAGCGTAATTTATACAATGCTCATATGTCCTATGAAGATCATCTTAGATTTTTGTGGGTTGTATAAGCCTGAGTACTGAATATGTAAAAGTTCATTGGACAGACAGAAAGAAGAACAGGAAGAAATAAATTACAGGAACACATTTCAGACAAGAGAAAAAACAGTTTTAGCCCTTCCTTCTGTTAATATTTTTCTCTCTAGAGTTATCAGGTAAAATGAGAAGGTTTCATCCTCTATGATGTAGGGAGTAGTGGTTAATGAATACTCTCAGCAACGGAAGAACTTAGTGTTCCTAAATTTTCCTCTTAAAAACTAGTGAAAGACTTAATTTTGGTCAGAGTTTTTCAACAGTTGGGTACAAAATATGGCCAATAAAAATTACAAATTTAGATTCACAACAGCAATTCCTCCCTACAGACTGAGGTTAGGTCTATTTAAACTATGTGACTTAAAACACATACTTCACATTAGTCTATACCACAACAGCTAGCTTAGTATTTATCAGTAACTCATTTTTTCTATCCAAAATATGCAAAAATGAGAAGTTATCTATTGCAAAATTAATTCTGAGTGAATATAGACTTGGATTAGTGACAAACAGGATGCAAAAGGCTGAATAAAATGCTCTCAAATTGAAGTTTAAGAAAAAGCTAACTGCCTATTTAAAATATGAGTCAAATTTTATGAATTATATTTGGCATTAATTATAAAAAATAGTAGATAGAAATAAAGCTTGAAGATACATAAATACTTAACAGTAGCTTGCAAAAAATTTAAACAGTTCTAAATGCTGCAGCTGTTTCACAGGAAGTATTTTTTTCCCACCTTGTACCAAGTGGTGATGAATGTCAAGCTAGTTAATCACAGCCTTTTTTTATGACCTTTTTCTGTAGATTTCCTCTCTACACTGCCTCAATCTCCATTAAAGCTATACAAGCTGCTCAAAAGGTAGAGTTTGCTAAAAGCCCTCATGGGAGGAACAACATGTAAAATGCCAGTAACAGTCCATTATTATCAGGAGTAAGTACAAGAAACATTGTGAGAATATTTTAAATAAACAGTGACAATAAAAACCAATGCACGTTCCTCCTAATATATCTGAAAAGATTTTTTTTTTTAATGAATATTTTTCTATGTTTTGGCTGACTTAATTGAAAACTTTCTTATGTGTGAGCTTTTAAACCTGGTTTCTAGCACAATCTGCTGGTCATGCTTCTATTGATGCAGCCCAGGATACAGTTGGCTTTCTGGGCTGTGAGAGCACACTGCTTGCTCATGTTCATTTTCTCATTGACCAACACCTTCAAGTCTTCTCCACAGGGCTGTTCTGAATCTCTTCTCTGCCCAATCTGTATCTGTGCCTGGGTTTCCTTTGACCCAGGTGTAGGACCTTGTACCTGGCATGGTTGAACTTCAAAAGGTTGTTATCAGCTCACCTCACAAGCGTGTCAACGCCCCTCTGGATGGCATTCCTTCCCTCCAGCATATCAATCGAATACAGCTGGTGTCGCAGCTTGGTGACACAGCTTGGTGTCATTGGCAAACTTGCTGAGGGTGCACTCAATCCCACTGTCCATGCTGCCAACAAAGGTGCTGTCAGGACTGGTCCCAACACCAACCCCTGAGGGACACCACTCATTACTGTTTTCCAAGTGGACATTGAGCCATTGACCACAATTCTTTGTGTGTGGTCGTCCAGCCAGTTCTTTATCCAACGAGTGGTCCATCTATCAAACTGATGTTTCTCCAATTTAGAGACAAGGATGTCGTACGGGACTGTGTCAAACACTTTGCATAAGTCCAGGTAGATGACATCAACTGCTGTACCCCTGTCCATCGGTTCCATAGCCCCATCATAGAAGGCCACCAAATTGATCAGGCAGGATTTCCCCTTACTGAAGCCATGCTTGCTGTCACCAAACACCTTGTTTTTCATGTGCCTTAGCATGCCTTCCAGGAGAATCTGCTCCAAGATTTTGCCAGGCACAGAGGTGAGAC
>WYDI02028748.1:0-48295 GCA_009867235.2 Psittacus erithacus
GTGTTATACCTTAGTTACTGGACTGTTCTTATCTCAACCCGTGGGAGTTGCATTCTTTCGATTCTCCTCCCCATCCCGGGGGGGGGTGGGGGGGGGAGGACAGGTTGTGGGGGGGAAAACGAGCAGGCTATATGCTTTTCTAATTTACAACTAAGCTTAAACCACGACAAGTAGACAGATTAAAATCAGGGCCCACAGCTTTCTAAGAGGTGGGTGGGGTCTTAAACCTGGCTTGTAATAACAGCAGCAAGAGGAAAAGCTGGGCATCCCCCTTTCAGAATATCTAATTTATTTAACTGTGCTTGGTTTTTGTTGTGTTGAGGTTGCAGGATGTGGCAGTAACACACAGCGTGCATATCGTGATTCCAAGTGGCTCACAAGAAAGAATTTTTCCAGATTACATTTGCTTGATTTATTAGATGTCCAAGGCTGGATGTTTCTAGGAGATAATTACCCTTCTTCGTAGAGGAAGCAGCTGATGACTTCACTACCACTTGCTAGCAGCCTCTTATCTGCACTGTGATCAACATAACCCCATGATCACACCAGCTCTTCTTGAGACATCTCATATTTATTCCCGACCTGGACAGACCCATGTGCCAAAACTTGTCTGTCTTTTCCAGTTTCACCCCTTGATTTCATAAACACACTTCCCAACAAACACAACTTGGAGATGAGGAACTAATTAAAATCACTCTCAGAACTGAAGAAAAATGGTGGGAAATACAAAAGTTAGAACTTGCTCCAATTTCACAGCATGCATTATGTGGCTTTGCCTTGAACTGAATCATGAAGCAAAAAGGCTTCCAGGCCCCTGCAAACCCACTCCCTTCCCATCAGTTCTCTCCTTTCTGCTCCCCTATCCCAATGTAGAAACAAAAAATAAGCTAGTCAGATTTATTATGACTCTCTATTGCGCAGTAAATCTCACATTAAGTTGTTCCCTTGGTTACTTCAGTCGACTTACTGTTCCCCAAGGGAAAGCGGCAGCTCCAATTTGTCTACTGGTAACTTTTATCTGTGCTGATAATAAAAGTTACAGGAAAAAGGAGGCAGAACACACATTTGCCTCCTCAGTGAGTCAGGACGTCATCCTCTCTGTGCTCCCCAAGAATTAATGCCTCTTTAGATCACAGGTGGGGAAAGCCTAATTCTTCCACCCAGACTCAGAAACTAATGATTATATGCACGTAGGTATTGTTACACAAAATGTTTGGCAAATGGTTTATTTCTTTAAACTGACAATTTTCTGTAAGCTATTTTTTATTAGCAATTTTTGGAATACTTCCTTCAGAACATGTCTTTCTTCATTCAGTTTAATCTCTCCATCCAGTAAGTATTTCTTCCCTTCCATGTTTCCGATAGAACACAAATCAACAAAGAGAGCTCTTGCAGTTTTTCTTTCCTGTTTGTCACTACAGGACACCAATCAAGTGATGATGATTAAATAATTCTGGAAACCAAGTCTGCAGGCTTCTTAAAGATTCCCATCTGTCTGATTAAGGCTCTGGCCCACCAAAACTACCACACTCAGGGCAGTGTTACAGCAACAGCAGCCACTGAGATGATCACCTGGAAATTAGATTTGAGTGTTGAAGAAGGATATTGAAGGTGACACCTCAAAGTGACTTCAAAAAGGAATTTAATGTTTGAGGGTTAAAGTTTTGGACCACTGACATCATTTGAAATTTTGTGCTGAAGCTGGATGTATTTCAGAAGGGAGGGGTTTTTTTGAGGGTGTGAGGGGGTTCTTGTATTTCTAACCTTTGCAAAGCTGTGTATGCGGATACACAGGCACACAAATAAAGGAAGATCAATGCCACCATAAGCACCTACACAACTAAGCTCAAAGTGTGCAGGGAACATGAGAGGCAGCTTTTTTAATTCTATGCCTTACAAACTCGTGCAACACCTGATACTGGATAATTTCATGCTAAGACACTTTTGAGCCTGCTTCTTGAGATTATAATTCTAAGCATTGAGTTTTGTGGGTGGTTTATTTCATTTTGTTTTAAAAACCTCTTCACACAATGGTTTCTAAATTCAGTGTTTTGGTCATATGTACCTCCACTAGATGGCTCACCTTTAAAATACATTTCCCCATTTCTTCCTTCTTGCACATCACCAGGAATATGGAACAGCTTTCAGCAATGTCACCAAGAGTCATCCCAGGCCACAGCTCTTTGGCTGAAAAAAAGCTGCCATCCCATTCAGTTGGGTGAAGCAGCAGCAGGTACTGTGGCTGCTCATCACTCCCTTTCGCTGCAGGGAAGGCCCCATCCCAGAGCCTCCAGTGGGCAGCCACCCCGGGACCTCATCCAAAGCAGCCTATGGGCTGACCACATGGCTGAAACTGCAGTTGTCCTGCACTTGCCAGGTATCCCTGTCCTGAGAGAGATGGCCTTTCACATGATATGTTTCTGATAAGGAACGTAAATTCAGTCAGTGTGTGCTATTCCTTTCATATGCACCTAATGAGATCTTAGGATATCTACTTCAGGATCCAAATGATTCTATAAAATCACCAAAAAGCAGTTCAAAGTAAGCACTGGTTAGCAGTGAAGTCAACTTTTACTCTTCTTCCTGAACTGAGAACTCTTTACATTTGTCATCATTCTCCATGTACTTTCTAGCTGTTCCTGTTACTCCTTGGAGAATTACTTCTTTATGTTTCCTCTTTTATTGCAAAAAAGCAGTGCTTTTTCATTAAAATGATCCTCAGGGTTAATAAAAACTTGTAGGAAAGAGCTGAGGGAAAGAGCCAAGGCGGCTTTACTTACCCACCACCTGAGGGAGAAAAGAAGCCTCCATAACCCACATTATTAGCTTTTCTCTATACACGTCCACAACTGAAAAAAGCTATGCAGGGATAAGGTGGCCACATGATGTTTGCTCCATCACTCTCCACCTTGTTCTACCTTCTCCTCAAACTCGATCCACCTACAAGAGGGCAGAGCAATGAGTGCAAACATTCAAGAACTGATCCATCCTTACCAGGTAAATCAATTATGAGCATGAACAAAATGAACAAGGAACACTCAGTGATCCAAATCTTCAGGTTACCTTTTAACAGCAATAAACCTTTCCTTTTACTGCTCTATTTCTGATGTGTTTACTGGGCTTTGCTGTGAAAATTTGTGTACACTAAGTACATTTCTCCAAGACAGCCCTTTGTTGTGAACCATGGCCCAACATCATGATGAGCTAAGAGGCAACAGGACCACGCAAAGGAATCCTCGAGCCCTGGTCATGAGCAGATCTTACCTAACCACAGAAATGTCACAGTGTGCAGAGGGAAAATTACAGCCTGTTTATATGGGGGATTTAACACAGGCAGCCGAACTCAGATGAATCAAGAACCAGGATCACAACTCAAGGTTCCCTCTGGAAACACCTTTTAATCAGTACCTTTAAGGTTCTGGCTAGAAATTTTCCATTACATGTATCAGTTATTTTTCTATTGACCCAAACAGCTTTGCAAGGGATAAAATGATTTGCTAAACCCTCTTAATACAAATACTCTTTCTTGACAGCTTCCATACTCCCCGAAGTCTTCAATCCAAGGGCTGCAGCTAACTCCCCTGCCCTTATACATCTGGCAGGAGGAGCTTCTCAGTAGCTTACAGCAGGCTGTTTCAGCAAGATTAAGTCATTTCAGGAAGATACTGAGAAATCCTGAACAATCACACCATGCAGGATCACTATCAGCAAACAGGATGCAAGTCAGGAGGTTTGGGCTGAGTGTAGGAACTGCACCTCAATGGAATGCTTAGAGCACATAATGTACACATGTATCTTCAAAGAGAATAATGTATCCAGCTCCATCTAGCACTTCTACCAAAGACATGTGGAAGCACATAAACCCAGAAATCATTTGCTAGAGAAGAAGGAAACCTCCCTTTTTCCATACAGCCAACTGTCAGTACGAGGAGTGAAGGCATATCCCACTGGAAGGTCCTTTAGACGTAAAAGTGAAAGGCTCCTGACCAATGTCCCTCAAGAAACAGCAGAGCTTTGTGACCTGCCATGCAAGACACGGGGCATCTTTCTTCCAATGGCTGGCATTTGTGGACTTATGAAAAACAGAGCTTCCCAATATTCCTACTATAAGGGAGAGCCTGAAGGAACTGCTCAATACAAAATACCACAATAAGGTCTGAATTGTGAAAAAGCTTTAACAATTTGCCATTAAAATCCCTTCCCAAAGACCTACACATGGACAGAGGAAAGCATCTTTTGCTACAAAAGCAGAGCTGGGCAGCATGGATGACAAAATGCAAGTACCAAACTAACGATAAGAGGGGGAAAAAACAATAAAGGGAGAAAAGGATGACCAACAAGCAAGAAGTTAAAGAGTAAAAAGTGAAAAGCCTTTAAATAGGTTCTCCAGGTGACTGAGAAGTAAAAATAAAAGATAAGGGGGCAAAGGGGTAAGTGGTGGAGAGGTTCATTACATCACAGGTAAAGAAAAAGTAGAGATAACCTGCCACAGAATTTGTGTGCTCTATGATGGGTTCAGAAATAAGTCTCTATTAGAGCTCAGGCTTGTTTACTCCTGTCAATGAGCACTGTCATTCCAGTTCTGTAATTAAATCCACAATTTTGACAGCTGAAACTGTAGGAATAATTGCAGTTAGTCAAAGTAAGTTGCTACTGTTCAGACTGTTGCCAAGAATGTTTTAAAAGCTTCTGCTTTGTACTTCAAAGAAAATCTGAACTCAATCTTCATCCATTCCACCTCACTTCATTTCAGGAGCAAAGATCTGAAAAGCTCTCCTTTTCCTAGGCAATATGGAAGTCCAAACCAAGACTGTCTACCATACTATTGATACATGCCATAGTAACATAAATACTACACAATCATTTTCACTGATCATTAAGTTATACATATGACACATTTTATATAATCCTGTATTTTTATCCCACAAACACATTTTCCAGACGTGAAAAAAAATCTGAAGCCAGTCAGTGTTTCAGAAATCTTACAGGACTTAGGACAGCCAATACACTGAGAACACATACACCTAAATTCCTTTGCTGTACCGGTATTACATCCCAATCTACAACATCATTTCTTTTACGAGAAAAGAGAGCCAACACTACCAAACACTGAAAAAGTCTTTTCAACCACCTTTATTTTTCAGTCAAGGGTTAGAGCACACCAGCACAATACCAACCACAAAGGAAGAGACTGCATCTCAAATTCGCAGGTAACGCAGGCATCACAGCAGACAATGAAATGCTTTACAATCACCTTTGGCATTCAAAAGCCAACTGTGCAATCATCCAGAAATGCTTAAAGCAGAACAAACCAGCTCATAAAACACCATGTTGAGATGGGTACCTTGTACAGTCTTTTCTGCACCTGAAACAAAAGTGGCTCAGTCAATAAAACACAATGCACAAGAGCAGCAGCTACTCCACAAAGGTCTCCCCTTCTTAGTACATGAGGATGAGAAAGGACAGGGACAGTCTACTGCCAGTATCACCAGACCTCATGTAAGCACTTAGAAGGCCCAGGGAACAAATGGAGAAGCTGGAAGAAAAGCAGGAAGCCACCTCTGACATCCAAAATGTGGTTAAGGGAAGGGTTAGAAACATGTCATTTACAAATGGAGGCCTTTTGCAAAATGTTCTTCCTTTCACGGTATCCATCAAGCAAACATAATCCTCCACAGGAGAAGACAACTTAGCAACAACAAAAGCATCTCTATTGTATTAAGAGCCTGGGAAAAGAGACTAACCATGCTGAACAATGGAAAGCCTCTCAATATCCTCATTTGCAGCACACAATCAAAACCTCATTCAATACCTACAGCATTTCAGCCATATTTGGATTTGGTTTATTTCAGTATATTCTGTGCAGAACTTCATCTATCAAAACTGTCAAATGACACTTTCTTATGCCTTACAATTTAAAACTCCAGGTTATACTAAAATTCCCTCAGGAGCAAAAATTGGGTTTACTTTTTCCTTCCTCAGAACAAGACATCCATTACAAGTCAATTCCACCAAAAAAAGTCAAGAGATCTAAAACCCCACTACCTTCTTGAACATAAAATAGCTATTCGGCACAAAATAAATTTAAAAAAATACAGTTAAATACTCCAGAAGAACTTAATGGTCTGACTAGAAACAGGCAAAACATTTGGAAATTCTTGGAATTCGAGTATCTTCAGAATTTGTGTGTGTTACTTCATATAATACTGAACAGACCTAGTGATTTATTTAATAATTTCCTATTCACAAAGCTTGTTTGTTCCTCACAATTAAATCAACAGTATTGAGTCCTGCCTCTCCAGAGGCCTTCTATAAAAGCAGAAGCTGCACTTCAGACTTTGGTCGTGCAGATGTTTGGAACAGTTTGACTCTGCCTGCGCTTCAAAGAGGATTATAACATGCTCAAAAATTCTTTGACCTGCAAAAAGAAACGAATATGGTCAATCAAACTAAGTATTTATCAGCAGAAATACAGAGCAACTACATTTACCTCCCCATTGCCTTATGCTTTACTACAACCTACAGAAACAGGAAATGGAAAAAAAAAATCTTAGGCTCAGCTATGCCATTTCTTGTCCATCAAGAACTTTTTTAGCCATGATACCTCTAATTTAGCAGGTGCAGAGACACACTCAGTGGGATGATGCTCGCTCTTCCCATGGTCCTAAACTATGGCCCTATGTCACAATTGATTTATCTTAAAAGCAAGTCTAACCTAAACATGAGGAAGATAATGAGCATCTCAAAACACCAGCATTTGGAAAACACCAAGTTTCACCCACTGCCAGAACACTGCTCTCATTTCACGTCAATGAACCACCCGATTACTATGTTCCTTGGAATTTGAGGATAGCAAATACACTACCCAGCAAAACCATAGTTCCTGAAAAAAAATCTGATACTGTAAAACAGTTCCATAAAGAGTTCAGGTACTGTTGAACTTCATTTCCAGTACTTGAAGAGTGGCTCAAATGGCTACAGCTACCTAAAAATTAACAGTGGCCCACAGAAAGGTATCTAGAACCCTGAGTCAGAAATCCCTGATCCCACACAGAGCACCAAAAAACAGCAAAGCACCTTAAATAATCTATGCAATGGCATGAGACCAGGACCCAAACCAGGCAGTGTGCTACCATTACACTCCTAAGTATGGTCACTTCAGACAACATCTTAAATTCAGGTCACTACCAAAGGTGGCAGGAAGACAACATGCAGAGAACTTGCTTCTTGCCATAGATACATGTGCTGCCTTGTCATGCCCCCTTCCCAAAAGAGTAATTATCCCTTCCTTTACAGTCTTGGGGCAGGAATACGTGGCAGCAAGGGCCAGACCACCTCTTTTAAAATACAACAAGACCCAAGGAACATACAACTCCTATCTCCCAGTTTCAAGAACATCCTAGCAACTAGATGCAATACAGCCTGAACTGGGAGCATTTTCCTCTCTGCCCCCTCAAGCAAGACTACTGCCTGGAAAGGAGTCGACAATGTACTAAAGAACATGGTATTATTCCTTTGGCAGAGGCTCTCATACACACAGCACATCTGTGTTTAGTCCAAATTCTTGATGTGAAATGGAAACAGATCACATTCTCCACCTGTGACCCTTCCTTTCCTAGCTGAGGGTTCAAAGAGGCAGAAAAAATAAGAAGCCAGAATGATTTCCTGGAGAGAAGGGAACACATAACTGTGCCAGTGCTCTAACTGGGAAGGTATTATGAGAAAGCCCCTCTCCACTTCAGGAAGGACCAAAAGCAGTAGTACACAATGAAGCTTAGCACTAGGCATAGTTTCAGGACAGGTCTCTGCATGTCAGCGTCACAACAGAGGTAAGAAGGAAGCAGACAGGTTTTAGGTCCCCACTGGACATGAGCATACACTGAAGACCCAAGCACCCAGCCTCATGAAGAGAGTAGCAGTTTTGGGACTCCACTTGGAATCTGAAAATTTGGAAATGCAAAAAAAAAAAAAAAAAAAAAATAAAAATCCAACACAGGGCTTAGGCTGCTCCCAGATAACCTGACAGCTCTGCACAGGTAAACTCCTCTGAAATCCCTACACAGGTGCCTGGGCTTGGCCTTATCTCATGGTGCAGATGGAGACTATATTCACTCCACAGCTGCAATATCCAGTCATTCCATCAAGTATCAAACTTTAAAACAGCAAATACTATGAAGACTAGTTTTAATCAGAGGAGCAGTTCTACTTCTCAGAGGATCAATTGAGATCAAAGGACAAAGCTGGTCTTCTTGTGAGGTACACAATTTATTTCCAAAAAGCACATACCATCACTAAGAAATGTAACTCATTGCGACTACTCAAAAAAAGTCAAGCTGTCCTCAGCTGAATCTCACCAAGATTCAAATATCAAATACCTGAACAGCAAAAATGCTAATGGTTTGGCCTAGCTTTAAAATATGTATTACATCTTTTTGTGCTAAGGATTAGATCTTAATGCAAAAAACAAACCTCACCTTGAATTCTTTGTATATCAAATAGACAGTATTTTTTCCATGCCTTCAAATAAAACTAAAAAATGCTTCTGATATTCTGCATTACATCCCAAATGAAGTAGAAAGCTACATTTGAAAAGTACTGCCTCAAGTTTCAGACCCCGCTTCAGAGGATTTTGACTAATACTTTCATGAATACAACTGAAGGGAAAAACTTTCGTGATAGTTCCAATTTAATAAAGAAGGCTAAAAATATTGCAGCAGGCTGTAAGACTGTTCATTATCCAAATGCAACTCCAGGACTATTTTAGAATTGACGGTTATACACTGACGTGTATTTTTAGAATAAAGGATCCTTGCCTGCCTCAGCTGTACCGCCCTTTGCTGTGACAAGTGAACCAGGACAGGGGGCAGCCCATACTTTCCTTTGTTTAGCTAGAGACGCTTACAAAACCAAAAATCATTTGCCACTAGCTCACTACTTCAGATCAGAATTCAGCTGTGGGTTCAGAAAACTCACCCTTCAGTTTCTCCTTGTACTGGTTTTGTACTGCATTTTCACAGCACCTGGAACCAAAGTTCTTTTATTCACTAGTCCTGTACGTGAGAACTTTCACACCTAACACAAGGAAGACTTTCAAACAGTTGACAGATATTTAAATCAGAAATTCCATTTACAAACAAAGCTACTAGTGTCAAAGTCTTCTCAAATATGCCTGAAACATTTCCTCCCCTTTGTTTTTTCCTTTTTTTTTTAATGGAAATTTTATGTAGGAAATACCATAAAGAACCACAGGTTCTAAGTCTAGTTTGACTTCAAACAGTGTTACACTTCGGGATGCAAGAAGTGTACTGAATTCCTTTTGACATGGTGGTAACAAACCTCACTCATCAGTTTGTTCCGCTTATGAAATCTTACCTTTTCAGTCATGTGATCATACTTGTCCTTTTTGCCTTTGAAGTCTTCATTAACATCTAACGTTAAAATAGGTATTTCCTGGAGATACTCAAAATCCATTCTGTATTGGAACAGGAACACAGAAAATGTAAGTAGTTGAAAACAAGTACCCATCGTTCAAGTCTCTGTCAGCATTTTCGTTGTTAAGAATCCCATGAGAACTGCACATATAAACTACAGCCACAAACTCGGAATATAAAGCAGCTTGAATTTACAGTGGCACCTAAAATACATGATTGATTCTCAAACATCCTCTTGCCCCAGCACCTAAAGTTAAATTTAACTGCATATTAAATTAGCTCAGCTGAGTCCTCTGCTATTCAGAGTTCTATGTGAAGAGAACTCAAGACACATTGCCCGTTCTAGTGATAACTAACATGTTGTCAAGCCAGTACTACTAAAGAACTACAGATAGAAACATTCCTAGAGTTTAACTTCACATATTGTAGGAAAAGCTGAAATTTCACTGGTGGAAAAAGTATTAGGGAACATCCTTACAGATTTATCCATCCTTAAGTAACCATTAAACAAACCCTACCGCAGTGTCCTATGCTGAAGCCAACTTTCATGTTTATAATGAAGCTTCTCCAGATATTCAATGGGAATTTCTTGCTCTTCATCTCTTCCACGCAAGTAAATCCTATTTAAGCATTTCTAAAGGCAAAAGATAATAATTGAAAAAAAACTATTGTTTTTGCAGAGGAAGTCTAGTTTGCGAAAAGTTTCTTTTGCCAACCCTTCCTACTGTGTTCAATATGCCACTCTCTGCCAAAGATGAATATTCAACTTGCTAACTATCTTACTAGCATAGAAACACTATGCCATGTTCACCTGATGAAGCCCAGACTACAGTCAAAATCAAAGGGGGACCCAAGGAAATGGATCACGTTACTTCTCCACTACAAGAAAAGTCTCAAATAAGCTTTTTATTAAAAGAAGAGGTATCTGTGTATTGCATGAAAAGAACACAGACAGGCATTACAAAAATCTCATTACATATTTTACTCTTAGGAAACCAGTTTTCCCATGTAGTATATCATTTGTTCCTGTCCTGAACACATCCAGAGCTTCAACAAGAAGCAAATCAAAAATGTTTAAAATTGTTGTATTTTCCTGTTTAAATACATGTTCTCAGTATAAAAGAAAAAAAAAAAAAAAAAAAGCCCTCAATAGCAAGCCTAAGCCTAACAAGCTCTCAGAGAAACTGTAGTTTTCAGTTCCAGTGGTATTTTCTGGTTTACTCTTGCCATATATTCTGTTTTTATGATTAGAAAACCATTATCATCACATTTTATTAAAAAATACACAGGCTACACTTGAAAGAATATTCTTTTACGTATTTCCAGACTGATTAGTCATAATTCAAGCACTGTAGCTGTCAGGGGAACACTGCATCCTGAACTAAACTGAAATCATTGGTCTGCTACAGTGAAAGATAAGGGTAGCTCAAGATTTTAAGAAGATCACATTTCAACAAGCATTTTTCAACTGTTTCTTTGCCTGACACAGCCGAAGCAATCCCTAAAACAAAGACACAGTGACATGCAGTGACACACAACTATGACCTTACTGGAGTTGACTGCAAGCACATTATTCTGTTATCATAAAAAAGTCTCAATCATAGTTAAACACTATACTTAAAAAAAAACAACCAACCAAAAAAAAAAAAAAGAAAAAAAATCTATGGAAGCATAAACAAAGATCAAATTTTACAGGCAAGGCACAGAACATGCACTCTTGTTCTCCGTAAGGTCACACCTCAGGAGCGGCTCTGAGATAAATGATGCCATCCAGCGCCAACCTCTGACCAAAATGCTGATTCATCCAGTAGTGCCAGTCTTGGTAAATAGTCCACTCAGTTTCATTCATGCAATCAGACTCATATAAATTGGCTGCAAAGATGTACCTGTGAACATATAATAGTTATGGAAACAGAAGTTAGCTTGGACACAGTTCTTGCTTTGCTTGCCTGAAGTACTGCACTGTAAGTAGAGAAGAAGATGAGCATAGTAATTCTGCAACTTCTTTAAGGTATGCTTGGAGTGGAAATAAACAGCTGGTATCCTCATCCTCTATGTCCGTTAGAGCTGGCCAGAGATGTGCCCACAAGAATCAGTAACACTGGCACCTCAGATATAAAATCTAACCTTCTTAATTATCAAATCTAACCTTCCAAACCCAGAAGAACAGGGTACAGCACTAGGAAATAATTACGTCTGTAATCAAGGACCATCAAAGAAAACAAGGGTAAGTGACAAAGGAAGAAATTGTTTGTGACTTTTCTTGATGCCTGCTCCTCTCCTTTCTTTGAAGAGAAATGTGCATGCACAAAGCATAAAAAAACCTACCCTCAAAGAATGAGAAATTACACATCCTGTTAATTGAGGATATACAACAAAATTACAAACCCTCTAACCAGTAGTTTTACTTAGGAGAATTCTGATCTTCACTTGAAGGACTCCAGTCCAAAGTACCTGTCACTGTAGACAGATCGTTCGAAGAAGACAACGGGATTCTCCGCCTCCCTGAGCTTGCCATCAAGGGACCTGAGTTGAGCCCGGATCCTGCTCAGGCACACGTATGTTTGGAAAGTGAAAGACCACCTCTCTGGTTTTTCATACATCATCTGAAGCACATTTCCGCCACTCTTCTGTGATGTGGTCAGCTCCTGGTTGTTAACAAACACAGAGACCCCTTAAGTGAAGAAGGTGGACGATTAAGGTGAAACAGAATTGCTCTACAACATTAAACTCATCCAGCACTTACTTCAGGTTTACAACTGCTTCATTTACCTCTCAAGGCATAAATACTAGAGCAACTCCTATGGTACTGAGCTGAATGAGCAATTCTCTGCAACCCACAATGCCAACATGCCCAAGTACCAAAACACTTTGATCACTCTTTACGAGGTAAAAAAAAAACATCCTATCAGTACAAAAAGTCAACAACATGGTAGAAAAATCCATGTTCCTCTTACTCTGGCAAGTGTGAGCTTAAACCTGGCCTTATTTTGTTTTTCCATCCATTAATTACAGTTCTTCCTATGGTAACAACTACTGACATAGCATCTTCAGACCTCTCACCTTACCTAGGAGGCTCAGAACAGACTTCAGAGCGAAGATCTTCCTCAGCCCATAATGGAGATCCAACACCTTGAGAGAACCACTGAAGCTCATGGCAGCAGAAAGCTATGTGACTAAGGATACCAAAACCCCAGTCTACCAAAGACAACTGCTTCTGTCTGAATCTTTTTGTTACATTAACACCAAATCCAAATACTGACATATTTTCAGAAGATTCTGGAATTCCAGGTTTCATCCTCGCCTCTAATTTCCTGCAACGATACTTGCGGTAGTAAACCAAACATGCCCAGCACCATGCTCTGACACTGGCCAAGAAGCATCCTAGAGCACTGTTCACAGCACACCACCTCTGAAGCCTCCAGAAGGACACAGCTAAGTGCAGTGTGCTGTCAGCAGAGCCCTGGGCTATTCTACTGCCCAAACCTGCCTGGGAACTGCTTGGAAGAGTCCCAGCTGGCATAAGACAGAAGTCTGTTAGAATCAGGGGACGCAGCCTAGTTCCACTAACCAGGATATGTCCCCCTACTCTGTCGTCAAGCAGAGAAGATACAGCTACAGCAACCTCTCACAAGTCAGAGGACCTTTGTCAGGAAGGGGAAGGAAAAGGGGAAAAAACAAAGGCCTTTTGTTTGGGCTGTACAATATTCATACAACCAAGCTGGTGTGCAGTCCTGTGCTGTTCTATGGCAGCTGTTGCTGGTACCGTGTGAATGAGACAACAGTAAGAACATTACAGGCTATTGACAAGGCAGAAAAGAGTGTAAGACACCCACAAACACATCCACAAACAGCTTAACACTGAGCATTGTCTTGTTCTTAGGAACTATTTTGTGTTTCCTGTCTAATTTTAGGAGTCATATATAATGCCCTCAAGCCTTTCTCCCTTTCCCACTCTGCCCCCTAGCAAGCGGGCTGGGATGGGCACGAAGCTGGGAGGAAGAGAGCCAGGAGAGCTGACCCCAGCTGCCAATAGGATATTCCTTACCACAGAATGTCACACCTCCATTAAAAGCTTCCACTCAGTTTATCAAAACACATTGTACTTTTTGCTAAAGCTAAAAAAGAAAATCATCTACAGTTCCGCAAAAGCTCCACACAGCCAGGACAGTGGCCACTTGGTAGGAGCTGGATTGCCAACAGAATTACAGGTAGCTGACTGAAAAAAACACCACTACAAACCATTTAGCAGTTAGTTATTTCCTAGACATTTTAAGGGACACCTTCCAGGTCACCTAGAGAACCCTCTGCTCATTCACAGTTGATAAAAGTAACTTCAGTACTCTCTTTTTTCCATCCTTTGCTTTTATACATAGAACAGGCTTTTATGGCTGTTATCATTAATATCCTGACTATGAATAACATTTATTCTACAGTTCACCAAACAAACTGGAAAACAGGAACTCCAATACTGAAATAAGAATGAGGAAAAAAGTTGCTATCACATACGTTTTCTAGCAGACTTCATCTATCACATGTGCTGGTCTTCTGAAATTAGGAGAACATACAACTGGGGTTTGGGGTTTTTTTGTTTTTAAAAAGAAACCTCAGTTTCTTGTGCCATACCTCACAATCCTCTTCAGAGCTGGGCTGAACATTGCACCATCTTGCTATAGGCTCAGGAACAACTTCCCACTCCTCATCAGCTTGTTTGAGAATCTCCACAAATGTCGATTTCCCTGCAGCTGTACACAAAGCATCCGGGAAAAACAGCAGTTAAAAATCCACATTTTTTACCATTTTCACAAGGAACAGTGGCATTATTTAACCACTATAACTCCAGTTTCAAGTCCCATCAGGAAGTCTCCGACACCCATGTACTGTTGACTTGATATCAAGCATCAGAGACCATCCAATACCCCTGATCACCAACTCAGTGAGCATCGTGTTTTTCTTTTTTGTTGTATACCACACCAACAGCCAATTCAACAACAAAACAATGACAAGATGTCTCAGCCCAGCTCAATTATCTACATTATAAAAAGTTGTATTTGCAATTAGAACACCAAGTCTTAAGTTCCTAAGGATACTGAGTGGTCCCATCTCAGGCATGGAGTTACAGCCTTCCAAGTTATTTTAGGGATCTAAAACAAACCCCACAAAAAAGGCAAGCAATGTTGAAAGAAACATAAAGCAGAAGTGATGGTTTCTCAAATGGAGATACTAAGGTGTGTTACTAGTCACCTCCAGCACGTAAATCATTCATCTGTCATTAATCTGCCAATAAGCTTAGGAAAACTTAAAAGAGAAACACTTGAAGCTGACAGAGGCCAACAGTTGGCACTATCAATTGCCACAATGTGGATCAGTAAATAAGCTGACAGCCCTCCAAGTCGGTCCTCGATTTTAAGCACATCCTCTTGCCAAAAAAAAAACAACTCATAAAAACAAAATAAAAAATTTCCAAAACCCCAAACACCAAACAAAACCCAAAACAAAGACCCTCAAAACCACCAAAACAAACAGAGGAGAGTGTCTTATGAACAGCCCCTAACTCCTGCTCTTCATAACAGGTTTCTGCTGCTCATTAGGAGTCCTGACCATGAAAAGTTTGATCCGACAGTCTGCACTGTCACCGGCGTTCCACCCTACAGTCAGGAAGGCTGTGAGAGAAGCCTCATCCAAGACTCCAACGCATCTTTACTGAGGTGAATAAACTAAAACCTCAAGTAGAAAGCCCGTGCTCCCCGTCCCGTCCCCGTCCCCCTCCCCATCTTGCCTTTTTTATACCATCAATTCATTAATTCCTACGGCGCGAACAAAATTATCAACGTTACCGGCGGGCTTGTCGGCACAAAACACCCCGCCGGCCTGACTCACACCTTATTACCTCACGAAACACCTTTTTTGCAGGGCACAGGTGAGGAAGAGCCCGGCAAGGAGGGAGGTCGCTCGAAGGGGGAATGGAGGGAGGAAGGGAGGAAAGGAGGAAGGGATGGAGGCGGGCCCGACTCACCGATGTTTCCCTCAACCGCGATCTTCTTGATCCTGCCCTCCAGCCGCCCGCGCTTGGGAGGAGTGGCCATGGCGGGCAGCAGCCGCGGCGTGAGGGGACAGCAGCGCGCGAGGCCGCCAACGGAAATAGCGGCAGCCAAGCTTGCGCCCGCGTTCGAATCTGGCGCGCGGCGGGCTCGAGAGGCGTCACGCGGCGCCGCGTACGGGTGGCCGCGAGGATCGCGGCGCGCGGCAAGGCGGGCGATCGAGCCCAGCGCTGCTGATGTGCGGCAGGAATGGAGCGCATCGATGGGCGGGCAGCACTCCCGCCGCGAGCCGCCGGCCCCGCCCCGGCGGAGGGAGCGGGATGTGCCACCGCCCAGGAGGCGCTGCCGAAGGGCGGCGCTTCGCTCAGACCCACCTGGCCGCAGCCAGAGCGGGAGGCGCAAGGAGGAGGCCGAACGGTGGCACGAATTCAGTATCTCGCAGAAATATATCAGAAGTCACACTCAGGTTGGGTTTAAGAGGGACCACTCTTAACTGTAAGCACTTGTTTACAGTTGAAAATCCCCAAACACTCAGTGAACCTGCACTTGACTATCTTGGTTCCTGAGGGTCCAAGTTCAACAGAGAAAAACCCTCCCATCAATAGAAGGGAGTCGTGACCAGCATACACGCTGGTGTAAAACTGTGTACGAGCCACTCCTGGCACGATCCCTCAAACATCCCCAACCCCAAGACATGGGCATTAACATGAAATGTGAGATTTTCCACCACCTTTTCAAGCCAATGGTACAAACCACTCGTCAGGTGCTGGCAAGAGATGACTTAGCACAGGTACCGGTATAAGCAGAGAAGGCAGAGGAAATCGGATGGGTGTACGAAACCTGTAGTGCTGGGACTGGCAGGGTTGTAAGAGGCTTTAGGGAGAAAGAAAGAAGGGGAAAGAATAAGAAAAGGTGCCTGTGCTGCAAAGTATGGCCAAAAGCTGTCTGGATTTTGGGAGAAGTGGTGACCTGAGGCAGCACATTGCAAACCTTTGTAATGGTCCTGGGGGTCAGTGCTGAGGTGCAGTTAAAGCCACAACAGACCCATGATCTGGTATCCCAGACCAACTCCACCCACACTGGGTTGACTCAGGTCATGAAACACCGCACTGTCTCAGGTTGGTTTATTGCTATGGTGTCTGCCTGCAATACAAATATTCAGATTCCAACAATGAAATTACAAAAATCTGATTTGTAGGTGCAATAATGTTTGTACATGGACAATCTACAGGAAAAAAAAACAGCTATCTACAAGGAGAAGATAATTTAGAAACAGGTTCAAGAAGGAAATCAAGACAATCATGGTCAAACATAGCTATTTATTTTCTCTTATAAACAGCCTTCAGCTTCTCATTGAAAAAACCCTAGAATTTAAATATTCTGTCTCATCACATACAACAATCTGTATACAATATTTACAACTCTCAGATAAACATGGCGCAGATTTTCAGACATTCAACTTTTTGCCTCTGTAATTAAAAGCTGTTCTTATTTCAAACTAAAATATCGATCAGTGACTACCAGCAGAAGCGGTATTGGCACAGTTAGCTCACAGTAAGGGTTCTCATCTTGCACTCTATAATTTACAACACATTTTATCCCATATATTTCAGGATTCTAAAGGAGGAGAAAAGGTTAGTGTTGCTTTCATCATCTCCAATTTCTTTTTTGCCTTCAAAAACGGCCTTTTATTGAAACCTCATTTGCTTTATTGCCTTCTCCTCTCTCGTGCATGGCACATCAAGGTATGTGCCTCTAGGTACTAAATAACGTCACCACAGTGTAGCCAAGTAGTACCACAAGGCTTGGAAATAAATGTTTCCTCAGCAACACATCTCTGGAAAATGTTCCAAGTTGCAAGCGTACAAAAATAATGAGTATAGTTTAGTGGCTATAAAAATTAATTTCCCCTAAAAATACAATACTCTATGAACACTTTAGGGAGTTGGAAAGCAAGAAAATCAAAAGATTTAACACTTAAAATAACCAGTATTAGTCTCATCCTAGAAGAGAAGATATCCAGGGAATGATGAGGGCATCCATAAAACTGCTAGTGGTTTTAATAGTGCAGCTTGGAAAAAAAACAACTGGTATCAGCAGTGAAGGAAACTGGACCTGTCGTAACAGGGAATCTTTTAGTGAAAGAAAAGCAAGAAGTCTGTGTTCAAGCCACAGCTTTTTAATAGCCCAATGGAAAGGAGGTGGTTTATATACAGTAACAGAGAACTCCAGCAGGTAGGAAGGGTGAGAGGTCAGTGAGAGAAGGAACAACCATCCAAAAGGGATGTGTTTAGAGTGAAATTATGTCTGGTGGTTCCAGATAAAGAGAAGGTGATAAATCTGGAAGGTAAGTAAAGTCCATAGCAGCAAATAGGTATCCTTACCTGTTACATGCATGTCAGGGAGACTGGGAGAGTATTCAGTTCCTAAATACTGAGTAAGGAGAGTGCTCCTCTCTAGCATAAAGTAAAAGCAAAAGTCCAAAGCTCTACATTGCATAGTAAGCAGTAAAAGAAACTTGATACTTGCAGATGGGCCACCTGCCCATGGAAACCTGTTTTCTCCCTTCCTTTAGCATTCAGCTACCTGCAACGGCAGAACATGGCGGGTTTATTTTCTATGTGCATGATTAACTTGAGTCCCTGCCTTGAGTTTGAAAGACTAGAACGTGATGTATCCACACCACCTCAGCAATACCACCACTGGCAGCGGTGGCTCAACTTGACCCGCTTGGCAGCGCCTTCCCCATCCCATCTCGAGGTAGATGAACCTCCTGAAGTTACCACTAAAGCCACTGATGTGCTCTGAGATGCTGGTGGCCGGAAACCACCACAAACCATGGGATTTAAGGACCCGCTTACACGGGAAGGCCTCAGGCAGCACTGGCAGCCCAGCCTGGCTCAACCCCACCAGCACCTTCCACTCCCAGTGACAGCAAAGCTCAGTTTTAGTTTGATGACACCACAGTCCACTTTAATGTGGCCTAGAGCAGCACAGGGTTTGTTCAGGATTCGTTTCTCTGGGGTTTATCTGGGAGGCGAGAGGGTGCTCTCTCCTCTTCCCCCAGTAAATGCACTATTTTATCAACACATTCACTCCACCCAAACTCCATCTGTACATCACGGCAATTTCTGTTTAGCATTTCAATGTGCCCTTGCTTCAAGAGTGTAAACATGCATCAGCTTCTGGTCCCACACCTTTCTGAAGCAAAAAGCTGCAAATATAAACAGCACAGGGATACTAAATCCCAAATGCTGCAAACATGCCTTCAATATTGTTATTTTCAAGTGTTGTTGTATAATTAAACAATGTGTTCATATAGCTGTCAGGCAAATCATGATCTCCAAGCTTTTATTACAGTCCTAGGAACTAGTCTGTAACAGGGTTTTCTACGGCCAGATGCTAAATCCAAAGAACACACTATCCACATGAGACTCGTTTTTTGCATAAGAAATTCTAATTCTGACTGGCTGAACTGCACCAGATGCCTCTAAATTTCTATAACTGGCTATTTAAAAGAGAAAAAAAAAAAAAAACAAACCACAACACTTTCCAGAGCAGAAGTATGCCAAAAATGAGAGCTACTGGACTGGTATCACTCCAAGCAAATCCTAACACTTCTAAACATCTTCTTTTGTGTTTCTTGCTGGTACATGACACCAATGAGACAGCTTGACAGTTTCAAATCTAATGGAGGTTATCTCCTATTTAGCACCTTGGAGCAGGCTTCTGCCATTCTCCTGTGTCCTGCTGTGATAACTTGAGCTCTAGCATGGGTCAGAAGGCTCCCCTCAAGTGTTACCAGCACAGGGAACAAGCACACACAGCATCTCCAGCAGCACTGACTCAACTCAGCAAAGCAGTTTTCATAGGAAAAGTTACAGGACTTTTTAATATCAAACTGCATCTGCAGCACTCTTCACGCCTCTGTAGCAGAATATTTCAGTCATTAGACACTCCTCAGACAGAAGCACACTCTTAAATTCAGCTTCCTGCATGACCAGAGTACTGCACACAGGAGAGACAAGATCCTCACTCCTGAGAAGGGATAAGACCTTACTCAGCTTTTTTTAAATTAGGAGTTTCTTAAAATATTTGAGGCAAAGTTGTCTTTGCATTGTCAGCTTAACTCAGTGTGGACTGTGGTAACTCCAACCCAATCCCAACACTCAAGGAAACCACCATATAAAAGTTCCTTCCTTTGACATCTGCATATTAAGAAAACTTGGTAATGCTGTATACTATCAAAAAATTAAACATAAGGACAACTGAACATTTCACTTGTCCTTTGAGATTATAATAGGCAATGACATTGATCTGCCAAGGAGCCAAACACAATACGTCTTCTTGAATAGTAATGAAGTTCTGAATGAAATCAAGAGCTGTCTTCATAACAAATGCTGAACTGCAGGTGGTTTGCAAGCACCCTTGCTGTCTAATATTAGTGTAGCCAAACCTGAATGCAGTAAAAGAAGCACACAATGCCAGTTTCTAGCTCAGTACTGAGTGTTCTCAATTATTCTCACGTCTGTTCAGGGAGGAAAGAAAAGAGAGACAGAAGACGTAACAAACCATTAAATTGCTTCTCCAGGAAGCAGTTTAAGGAGACCAGGAATTTAACTGTTGAAGATATCATAGTTCTTAAAATACCCTTCTGAAATATATCATGTTAACACACAAGTAGTGATTCTAGTCTCCCAAATGAGTACATGTTTATTACTGTGCTTAGATGTTTGTCAGAGGGCCTTTACTCATGGCCACTTGCATATTTCGCAGGCTGCTGCACAGTATCTTCCCCCTTATTCAGCATTTTCAGTCAAGCAAAGGTGCACAAAATGTAAGCTCAACTTCTCTCACATGCTAACTGTGGCTTCACCTATAAAGTTTAGAGGTTCAAGGTCAGTCGAGCATATGCCAGTCAGTTAAGGTCTTTGTCACTGAAGTCTAAAACTGGTGTTTTGTGTAGTCACAACTCTTTGAATCCAAAACACATG
This sequence comes from Psittacus erithacus, assembly GCA_009867235.2. Lineage (NCBI taxonomy): Eukaryota > Metazoa > Chordata > Aves > Psittaciformes > Psittacidae > Psittacus > Psittacus erithacus. The sequence continues at coordinate 20,467 of WYDI02028748.1, forward strand.
TGTCTTTATGTATCTTTGACAAGATACATAAATGAACACAAGCTACTCATAGGGCCTTCTGCAATAGGAAACCTGACTGATGATAGAGCTCTAGCAGGAATCCCCAAGTCACTGCCTGCGGACCATTCCAGAGGTCAGCTTCTCCCAGGCCATTCCCGTATCTGGTATGAGAAAACATAAGGCTGGAGAGGCAAAGACATGAACCGAGTGAGAGAAGGCCACATTTTGATTTGGTTTTCTCAGAACCAGAAGATGCACTTACCAAATGACAAAGCACTGACAATTCACCAGTACATTCCTATTACTTGTCCCAGCTGCTGTTCCTCCTGGGAGATGGGCTGCAATTTTAAGTGGAGGAGAACATCATCATGCCAATGTAAATCCAAAGTGGTCCATGGAATTGTATTTCCTCCAAGATACATCTCCTACCACAGAAAACACTGGCCACCAGAGCTCCTCCATGGAGCTTTTTATTCTTAACTTACAGGTTTTTATTTTTAACTTAGAAACATTATTTCACTAATTATTTTTCAGGCCATATCTTTATTACTATTACCCCAGTGCACTTTTTGTTTAATAGTAACTATTTTGCCTAACCTTATTTGTGCAAACTAACTGTTCATTTGGCAAATGCGAGGAAACTTCACCAAAGTGACAGACCCTAGTGGATGCTTCCCTGTTAAAAAACTAAAAGCAACTATGGAAAGCCCAGAGCAATGACAACAGACATGTAACTACTTGCCAAGCACAAGCTGTCATTTTGACACACCTTCATCATTCTGCTTTAACAACTAAAACTCCACCATTGCTTTTCTTCATAAGAAATATCTACTTTTGAAAAATTCTATACTAATCTCTAAAAAAATAAGACATATTTGTATTAAAAGCTGGAGATCACTGATTTCAGCAAGTTATGGCTTTTTTTTTTTAATGTAAGCATATATATTTTTTTCCTAAAACAAGTAAGTGTCCTGGATGTTAGTCTGTATTTTCTGTTTCCAGCAATGTTCAGTATTGTATGTGCTTTGCACCTCAGAAGTGAGTCTGCCAAGGCACTTAGAGAATGTAAGCAAGTCTTTTAGGGACTTCATAAGAATGGGCTACCACTGACACAATACAGAACCCATCCACCAGCAGAGTCAATCCCCTAACCAAGCACATTTCCTTTACAAACACTCAGCACCTGCTAAAATTCCACAATGAATAATAATGATGAAAAATAAGATTTTTTAAAAAAAGCTGTTTACCACGTGTCACTAACAGAGAAAAGCTTTCCCTTAATAAAAGCACAGAAAGTGGATTTGGCTGTTTGAAGTAACAGCTCAGGGGGTTGTTTTTTTTTTAAAAACAAATGAAAAAAAACCAAATACCACACGCTTGCTTAAAGAAACAAGTGACTTCAAGAAATCCTTTTCCTTTTATCTGTCCTTAGAGGTGAGTTTTTCAATCAGTTCTTGAAGAGGTGCAAGTTCTCTTCTATCAATAAGGTTGAATTCCTGCAATAAGGATGAGGAAAAAGACAGGGTTTTATACATACAGCTCTGGTGAGAAGTCTTATTCAGACAGAAGTTATTTGGTAGGAGGCTTTTAGAGCCCAGGCTTCGCCACTGCAGTATTTTCTGCCTGCCTGCCATTACCTGAATAGCAGTGCTCAACTGCCTGAAGCTTTTTTTTCCCACTTTAAAGAAGGAAATTTAAGAAGATGCTCTTTTTCTTTTAAAGGGAGAGGGGAAAGAAGGGGAGAGGGGAAAGAAGGGGAAAGTAAAATGTAGCTTTGAAGCTGTGTAGCTCTTCAGCCTGGCTTCTGATGCCATCCTCCCTCTTTCTTTTGTTAGGAATTCCTGTTCTACTGTATCATTTGATAGGGAACACTTTCAGTATTCAGTTTTATAGGAAACTGAGAACTTTTACATTCCTTGAAAGCTTCTACCAGTAAATACATATAAACATGGGATAAGACACTAGCTTAGGGTCCTGGAGGTATTGATTCTCCTATGAACGCACCAGCTGTTACAAAACTGAAGGGGCATTACTTTAGAACATCACTTTTTCCACAATATTCCTGTAACCATGGTACTCCTGCCACACATACCTGAACAAAAAATATAAAGTGCTTGAAAGAAGTGTTGAGGTGTGCCTCTTCTTGTAGCTGGATCACTGGATCAAAGTGCTGGTGATAAATGTGAGCATAAACTCTGAAGAGCCGCTTTAAAATTGTCTTTGCCACTGACATGAAATTCTTTGGGAATGGTACACCTAGATGTAAGAAAACAGATGGCTTATTTTTCAACACCCATGCCATGGTCATGTCTTTTGAAAGCCACAATAACCCAACCCTATGTCTTCTTGCACAAGAAGGGCTGTTCTGTTTCACTCAGCAATTAATCTGTAAATCACACCATGCACTTGGGCTGAAGCACAACCACAAGCTCATTGAAAGACCGCAGGGGAGGTTTCCCTCCCTTCAGCAGACCAGTAGCTCCTGAACTTTTACCAAGACAAATATGACTATGTTTCTATGCTGAAGCCTCCTTGCTTCAGCTTCCAGCTACTAAACCTTGTTATGCTTCAGCTGAGTTTCCTGAAGAGCCTTCTCTGAGAGAGAATCTCCCTCCCATTCTGGCAGGATTCAGATACCCAAAGAAAGGTATCTAATGTGCTTGTAGGTGCTCTCCAAGCATCTACCTGGCCTCTGAGTGCCAATGCTGAAAAAGGGAAGCCTTCTGCAGGCTCTCAGCTTCATCAATGGCCCTGTGCATGTGTCCAAGATACCACAGGGTATATACTCCAAGGGACACCACATACCTTCGAGCAGGCAACTGAAATCACCTCTGGTATAAGCCACTGAGTTTTAAAACTTCTCTTGGCTGAATTGGAATCAGAAATAGGTTCTCTTCCATCTGTCTTCTGCCCAGTAAAAGAGTCCTGTTTCTACCCTGCTCACCACCATCCCTCAGCTAGAGACTACTGAATGCTTTTGTAATTGCCTAAGTACTCCGAAACATGCTTTTTTCAGTCATTCTATGAAAAGAACAGCAGATCTTTGTCAGTGCACAAGTTTTATTAAAGTTGGTTAGCAAACAGCAACCAGCTCCTGGGAGCAATAAACTCTTTAGTTGACACATCCACAGCCTGAAAAAGATATGTGTCAACCATCTAAAAAGATTAAATCTGTCTAGCTTCAAATCAGGGAGCAGTTTCTCCAGTCAGCTCAGTTCTTCTGCAGCCTTTCCAACTGCTGAAGTCCTGTCCGAAGGCCAGAGGCCCAAGCTGGTGCTCTATGTCAATCGTTATCCCACCAACACTTTAAAACCCAAGCAGTAAAATTTTCATACCCCTATTTAAGCTTGCCCTGCTTACATGTACATTACATTTCCTTCACTGGCTGCTGCATTGCATGGGAAGTTCATATTTAGTTGGTTACACATTGTTGGCTTTTAAGTCTCTTTCTGAGTTGGGACCTTGCAGAAAGGCATCTTCTTAAAGCCTTCTCTGCTTATCTGCTTAACTACAAGTAAAAACAATTACCCCTTGATTGTGACAGGTGCCCCCATTTTTCTGAAGAGGCTTACTGACAATGTGTCAAATGCTTCAGAAACTCTCCACAAAATAAAAGCAATTAAGAGATCTCTGTTCCTTTTTCCACAGTGATCATAAGCCTAAGAGTAATGGTCCACTGGAAACCTGCCAGTTAGGAGCTTTAGAACAGTCTTTCACGCCTCTAGAAGCAGGGTTTAACTCTTGTTATTGTTTCCAAACTGGTGGCAGATCAGTATTTTCCTCCTGCTTTTCTGAAAGAAACCTCTTAAAAATGTACATCTTTCATTTTCACTTGAAAATAAATCGTTAACTTAAGATCAAAGAAGCAATTCAGCTTCTTTGGAGGTAAAGCCTAGAAGTTCTCCCTGAGGACCAAACATCTTCCCTGCATCAGAAAGCTGCCAGTTTGTACCAATTAATGCTTATGTAGTTATTTCTAAGGTAAAAACCTACCATTCAAAATGTAAAATCAACAGATTTGATTAACAGCGTTATTAAATGGAAACAGTACTTCCCACATTGAGAACTGTTACAAATATTTAATAACAGATTATGTATGTAAGTATTAACACACGGTTCAGAGTTCATGTACTACTACATCAATTTTATCTTAAGTGATAAAAGTGCTTTTATATATGTAATGTACATTTTTAAGCTTGCTGTACTTGTCAGTCATTTAGAAGACCTTTCAATGCTGAAAGACTTGAATAATCCTGTACAACTGTAATCCAAACATATTGTTCAATTTTACTTATTTACCTTACCTATTTTAGAAGGAAACAGCGTTTCATCATCCAGCTGATCCTGGACCCAAGTCATCAGGTAATCAATGTACTTTGGTGCAGAGCACTTAATTGGTTTCTTTATGTTGGTCCCATCTGCCCAGTGGTACTCATATCTGGGTTGGGTCAACAACAACAAGGTATTTCTTAACACATGTGAATCATGCACATGAAGCCTGGAAGGCTACTCTCCTGGCTCCTCATTATCCCCCGCCCTCCGACAGCCCTTTCTTGAAACTATGGTCCAGGTGCTCCTGAGTCATCTGCAGCTGCTCTGTGCCCCACCTCCCCACTGTAATCCTGCCTCAGCCAGATCTTCTTTGTAGTCTGTGAAAGCCTTCAAAAATTTCGTCCTTAACAGCACAATTCATTCACCCTTGGGTGCAAATCTTCTGCCAATATTCACATGACAGCCTGAGGTCAAACCTGCATTCATGTATGCCAAAAGGTGCCGTATGAGTAGGTTTCCAAGCCCTGAATGGCCATAGCTACTTAGTCTTTTTTAAAGCTTCCCCTCCTCCAAGAGTCTAGAGAAGAGGCTCAGGGTGGACTGTACCACTCTCCCCACCTGCCTGAAAGGAGGTTGTAGTTTGGGGGTCAGTCTCTTCTCCCAGGTACCAAGTGATAGGTAACAGCCTCAAGCTGCACCAGGGGAAGTTTAGACTGAATGGTAGGAAAAATTTCTTCACAGAGAGAGTAATTAGGTATCGGAACAGGCTGCCCAAGGAAGTGGTGGAATCACCGTTCCTGCAAGTGTTCAACAACTGTGTAGATGAGGCCCTCAGTGATATGGTTTAGTGGTGGTCTTGGCAGCTCTGAGGGAATGGTCGGACTTGATCTTCAAGGCCTTTTCTAACCTACTTGATTCTATGACTGTAAGAAAAAAACATTATAGCCTGTAGAAGTGAAACATCCACTAGTTACATGAGATTCTCACACACATAAAAGCTCAGCTCCAGAGCTCAAATTAGTCAAGGCACTCAGCTGATTTCTAATGTGAAACTTCACCCACTCCCTAGCACTGAACTTCTCTTCACCTCCACTGGCAGAGAAGAATTGCAAAGTGAGTGGCAATGCCCAACCAGCCAAACATGTTACACACCTAAAATTTAACTAATTTCTTTATATTTCAAAATATTCTTACAGATTTTTTCATAACTAAAGGCCAAGCTACATTAGTTCTTGCAGAGATCTCAAATTATGTTTGTATTAGAGACACGGAAGAGATTCAGAGGTAGGTTAATATCCGGGAATACTCCTGCACAACTGGAAGCTGGTATAAAATGCCTTTCAGCTAATAGTTAAAAAAAAGCATCTAGTCTAACCAGTCCTCCTTAGGAAAGGTTCATATCTGAAGATCTTTTGCAGATCCTTCTGAACCATGCAGCAAGGTTCAGAAGAATCTCAGTAACTGGAATCTCAGTTTCCAGTTACAGCACTGGCCTACTTGATGGTTGCACGCCAGTAACTGACTTGTAGATTAATTCTTCCATCTGTAGATAAGCTGATACCATGCCTTTACAAACCACTGACATGACTCTGGAACAGTCAAACATGTGCTCTCTTTACCCTTTTCCATTCACAGAGCTAGTAATGCTTACATCTCATGCTCTATTTGATTGTTATTTCTTAGGACAGCAGTAGCACACCACAATGTCTGGGCTGCAACCACCTTCCCTTGCTACTTCCAGTTAGTACTGTGTGGACACTGCAGGTGGTGTTCTATTTTAAAGACTACACACCTCATTTTATGCAAAGCCTCACCCTATCTGATAAATCTGGCTCCTGGTTTTGTTTAATAAATTCAGTTTTGTCAGAATAGTACCTGAGAGAACACTGTCACAATAAACAATTTTACAAGTGATCATGAGCACACTGCTCACAATGGTATAAAAAGTTCCCATTTTTCTAACAGCAACAAATCAGAGGCCCTGGAACCATTTTCACATTGCATCTCAAACACATGCAGAATTTCCATAGACACTAAGTGAACCACATGTCTGGATTTCTGAAAAATCAGTATTTCTCACTACCCAGCACTACCTAATAGTGAGGTTTAAGTGGTATTAACATAGGACAGGTATCAACACTCAGCTAAGTTGCCAGTTTCGACCTGGAGACAGAAACAACAAATTAAATTGGACACTAAAAATCTCATCCAAATAACACATATCCCTAAGAAGCCTCCTTCTCTCCCCACACCCTGATACTATGGCTTAACTGTATTTTTTAGAATGCCAGAGAAGGACCCTAAAGTAAAAAAAAAAAAAAAAAAAGAAAAAAAAAAGAAAGAAAACCACACAAAGAGAAATATTTACTCCAGGTTAGAATCATCTGAACTGCTACAGGAAATGAAGGGTAAAAATCACATTTCTACCTCAAGCTCGCGATCAGACGCCTACAGTTCTGGTGATAGAAACTAATGAACTTCATGATAGGCAGCTTCTCTACAGAAAATACATTTTTAGAAACCTCTAACAGCTCAGTAAGAGGTTCTTAAGGGCAATCAAAACACTGTGTCAAGGATAGAGAAAAAAATACACAGTTCACTCGAGCAAGTCCAGGGGAAAAGCTAAGAATTCCCAATGACTCTGGTGGAATTCTCTCATGCTAACAAACAAGTTGCTTGCCATCTATAAACAGAAAACCCAAGTGTGCTTCTCAAACTAGAAAATATTCCTATGTATAAACCAGCACAGGACCAGCACCTCCACCACACAGCCCGTTTTGACATCCAGCTTTGCAAAATGCAGTAGCCACGTCTCTCCTTTGGACTCTTATTGAACACTTGTAAAGAGGGAGGAAAATAAAGAAAATTCCCATCACTCAATGCTGGTTAATAAACAAAGTACTTCTATGCAGGTTCTTAACTTATCATCATGCCTGCTGCACCGATGGTGATCCTGCAACTGACGTAAGAATAGCATAAACCAGAAAGGTTCCAAAAACCAGATAGGTTTGATAGGGTAAGAAATGGTTGGTCTTTACTGAAGTGAAAAGAATGGACCATTACCCTGAAAAATCATGTTTTGGAACAAATTAAACCAATACTTTATTCAAACTGTTAGACAAGGAGCTGTACAGCAGGAGAGGGAGAACTATTCTTGATCTTTATGTCAATCCTGAGCTAACTCAATGTCCTGCCCCCTGATAAAAGCTAAGTCAGCACTCCTTAAAATAGTCAAGCCCCTCTTAAAGAGGTTTTGAAGACAAAACACCAGCAGCCGGCAATGGATACAGGGAACATTACACTTCTACTCTGTTACCCTCTCACTTCAGACATCTGGTTTAACTTCTCCATAGACTGCTACAAGTTTGTCAGTTGTACCTCAAAAATTGCGACTGAGCCACAACTTTGAACAGTTACCTCTGAATGCACGAGCACCTTATAACCCTTTCTCAAGACATCAGCCATAAATACTTTTCCAATGGAACACAAAAATCAGACTTTAAAGCCACAGAATGCTTGCTGTTTTGGTTCTCCCCAGCTACTCATCCTGTAGCTGTCTAACCTGTGTCAAACAGCCTCATTTGTTTCAGCTAACTCATACCCTTTCTCTGAAACATGTGAAGATGGAGCCATGGATGTGAGCAGACAGCAACCTTCAGCCTAGAAGCACTAATGAGTACCTAAGGCTCAATGCCTCTTCAATGAACATAGATTGAACCAGAAGAGAACAGGACACGGGTGTAAGAGCCAGAAGAAAACCCCCTTAAATCTCAGTGCTTTCAAGCTGACAGGTTCTCCAGCAGAACTTCCCTGAAAACAATGTTTTAAGCAAAAGCAAGCCACACTCACTCCAACTACAGAATGAGATCACCTAATAAAAATCTTGTCAGAATGCATCTTCAAGCATCAAACATCTCTTTCCTACCCTGCTTCCTAACTATTTGAGTAGGTCATATATTCCTGGCAATGGTTATCAGTCTCTTTGAAGAGAAATTCTTTAGTCTGGCAACCAGACAGCTAAACCTTTAATAATTAACCTCCACCCCCAAATAACTGCTTTTCAGCAGGCAAACAATAAAGCAAAGAAATATTTTCATGCTCTTATCTAACAAATAAAGAGTCCACTCTGCATGCCAAAGCACAAAGCAGACAATGGGCTATGGTATTGCACAAGTTCTTTTGCATACTGGTGAACTTGCTCTCCTTTCATACTTCACTCCTTCCCATGCTGCAGCAGCGGGTCTGCCTGCCCACACTGGTTTGGCATTTAGCGTCGTCCATTTTTAGTTCCGGATCTTAATGCCAAAGCCGTTCCTGGTCCATCAAGCTGTTTTCAACTAGAAGAGCTCCTGCCCTCTCCATCTTGCCTTCCCCACCGCAGCCTTGGTCCACTCTCAGCTCTCCACCAGCAATTCCTGGCTTCACACAATAACAGGAGGAGGAAGTGGAGGAGAGAACTTGGTTTCGTTACTGCTTATTTAAAAGGAAGCAGCGCCCTCCCTTGCCACTCACTGAGAAATGCAGGTATTTTCCTCTGGAAGACGCTTAAGCAGCTGGAGAGCAATTAAACACAGACATGTTGGACGTCTGTACAAAACAAAAAGCAAGAATCAAAGAAGTGAAACCTCACTGAGGAACAGGGTAGGGGATTCTTATCCAGACTACTAAAATCTGTAGCCAATTTATTTCTACAATACCTACTCAAATACCTACAGGAAATATTTTGGTAATCCCCAAGTGAATATTTGCCAATAAAAAACTTCAGATCTTAAATTAAAAAGCTCTCATTAACATTTCAGTAAAAAATGAAAAAAAAAAAAAATAGTTTGATAATGAGTTTACTTCCCAGGACTAAGAAAAACAAACAAAAGACCCCTACCCTAAAAAACCCCACCTTTTCATTCTTCATTCCCTTAAGGGCTCCAATTTCTCTTCCCTTCATTGGTAACAAGAATCACAGAATCATAGACTGGTTTGGGCTGGAAAGGACCTTAAGATCATCCAGCTCCAACCCCTGCCATGGGCAGGGACACCTTCCACTAGACCAGGTTGCTCAAAGCCATGTCCAACCTGGCCTTGAACACTGCCAGGGATGGGGCAATCTGTTCCATTGCCTCACCACCCTCACAATAAAGAACTTCTTCCCTACCTCTAACTTGAACTCCTGTTTAAGTTTAAACCCATTCCCCCTTGTCCTGTCACTGCAGTCCCTAACGAAGAGTCCCTCTCTGGCATCTTTGTAGGCCCCCTTCAGTTACTGGAAGGCTGCTCTGAGGCCTCCACACAGCCTCCTCTTCTCCAGGCAAACTTTCTCAGCCTGTCTTCATACAAGGAGGTGCTCCAGCCCCCTTATCGTCATGGTCTTCCTCTGGACTTGCTCCAACAGTTCCATGTCTTTCTTATGTTGAGGACACTAGAACTGTACACAGTACTCCAAGAGGACACCCTTTCCACCTACAGAAGTCACCTTAGCTCTGGCACTTGGCTGAGCTAGTTAGCGAGTTCTCAAACACAAAATCATCTGAAAAATTGCATTTTCTCAACAACACATGAAAAAAGACCTTACTTTGGGCCAGCAGACATCACGGGGCAGCTCTCCTCCGTGCAGAAGTCCGTAATGGTTCCGTACAGCATATTGATCTGGTTGAAGAAGTCAACCGCTGTAAAAGCATTTAGACCATCAGTTAACAATCTGCACTTTAACAGCAACACAAGATTTCTGCAGCCTTAACAGCACACATTGCTCAGACAGTCCTGGAATGCTTTTTGTGAAAAAACTTCACTGTTATCACTTTTTAAGAAGTATCATAAAGGAGATGCAGAATGCAACCACCAATGTCCTACAACACCCTCCAGCAACAACTATTCAGTTGTTCACTGCTGCAAAATCTTCCTGTCAAAGAAGAAAAGGGAAAGAGAAAGCAGAGTTATTTCCTTTTCTGAAAGTCTGGTGCAGTTTATTAGAATCCCAAATTCTACTGGCTAGTCTGGAATAAAACCAAGACTTTCAGTGTAAAGTTTCCAGCAAAAGAGAGGTGTTACTCATTAGGTGACACTGACTTCCCTCAGGCTTTGTATTCCAAGAGACTGTCTTTTCAAAGAACGTTTCATAGCATCACAGACTTGTTTGGGGTGGAAGGGACCTTAAAGCTCATCCAGTTCCAAACCCCTGCCACAGGCAGGGACACCTTCCACAAGATCAGGTTGCTCTAAGCCCTGTCCAAACTGGCCTTGAACACTGCCAGGGGTGGGGCAGCCACAGCTTCTCTGGTCAACCTGTACCAGTGCCTCATCACCCTCACAGGGAAGAACTTCTTCCTCATGTCTAATCTAAATCTACCCTCCCTTAGTTATGGTACAGTCAAACACTACATGTATGGGAGGTCTTCTGGGGGGGGGTTATTGCTTCAGTTTTGTTACATATTTGAGAAAGCAGTTCTCTTAGCCAAAACTTTGTTTTTGAATGGCATACAGTTGAATTCCCAAAAGACTAAAACTTATCTAAATATTCCCATAGTTCTTACTACTTTAAAGAGGTGCTTGATTACTTGGCGCTCTTTGAAAGCAAGGCTCTTCTTCAGTAACCTAACAGCAGGTCCTGCTCTTCAGAACTGTGGACATTGTAATCATTTATAAAATGCTCTCCCCTCAGTTAATGTCCCCTGCCCTTCCATCTGTTGGGAGGCACAGCATGTTACCATAGCATCAATATATAAGTTTGTTTTTCCAAAATGTCTTTCAGACAGTGGAAATTGTAAGTTCTGCTTTAGGATGAATCCATGTAACACAAGCATACAGGAACCCAAGACTTGTGGGACTAGCTTTGGCATCTTTATGCATCCTTTCTGATGCATGGATGACACTCAGCAATCATACAAAAACCTAAGTCAAGTGTGGTGGAGCTCCACTCCTATTTAACCACAGTGCTTTGCAAATTCAACTGACACAGCTTTACCCTGAAAGGAACCAGGTATAACACAGATAAAGATTTAATGCTCCAGTGCCCAGTCCAGGCTACATCGCTTCTGCTACTAAGAGTATTGTGCCTGTCTAGCCAAATTTGCATTCCTTGCTTAACTCTGTTACAGAGACATACAGGTTTGTTGTAGTGAGATGGAAACTGGCATCCAAAATGTAAGCACTAGCAGATACCAGGTACTGTGAAACGAACTGATGGCTGAAGGAAAGACAGTGGTAAATACTGCAGCTCCTTAAACTTCAAAGATTACATGAACATCATGGTAGCAAGTTACAGCTACTGTCCGGCAGATGCAGGATATGAGCTACAACTGTGTCATGCAACTTTCCAGGTATTAAAAAAGGGAAGCAAATAAAAACTGGTATGGCATGCTCCTAGCACAGCTCATCTCTAGCAACAAAATCTGGGTGTTTTTTCTCTTCCCAGCACAGCCAAAGCAGAAAACAGCAAAACAACATTGGGAAAGCCAGAGAACAGTTACAGAGGCCCAGGAGGACTCCTACAGCTTGTTTGGGCAGAGGGAGGAGGCAGTTAACACTACTGAAGACAGGAAGAAGTGGTTATAGACAGCCCTTGTTCCTTAAGTTTAAGCAAGAACTGTTAATTTTCCATTCCCTGCTCTCAGTGGAAACCACAGACCAATGTTTGCTTTAGGCAAGCACGTTCCCAAAACCCACACAGACGTCCACAAGATGACTGACTGTTGCAAATCCGACACTCCAAGTCTCTAAAGGCCAGGAGACACACTACCCATCCACCACCAACAGCCAGCAGTTTGCAACAACCACGGAAAACCAAGAATCTCCTCTCTAGCATGTGTAAAGCTGTACAGTGTCTCTGCCTATTTTCATTTCCTCTTTTTACTCATTGTTCTGAAGTTTTGAGGGCTTAGACTATTTTTCCAAGTGCTTTTCTGTTGGAAAAAGTACACACTGCCTGGTGTTCTATTATAAAGATATGGGCAGGATGTACTTATTGAACTAATGTTTTGGTATTTTCAAAACAAGGAGATTTCAAATTAAACTCAAACCAAGCTGACTATAGACTTTTTACCTTTTTATTTTTTAAACTTATTTGAAAAATCTACATGTACACTAACTCACTGACAGACAACATGAGTAAGGCTAAGAGCTGAGCAAGAAGCAGAAGAGCAGAACCATGCTTTCCTGTCCTTTCACTATTGCAAAGGCCAAACCCAACAACATTAAGTCCCATATTTTATTTCCTTATTAGATATCAATCAACAGAAGGGGCTCAGTGCTACCATTAACTGGTACTAGGTGTGGTTAGAGGGATGCTGTAAATGAAGGGAGAATGCAATCAGTTAATTACTTGTAAACAAACAAAAAAAAACAACACAAAAAAACCCAGCAACTTTAGAACTCTACTCTGCTGCAAGAAGGCACGACCAAGGACCATTTCATTACAGAATGCAGCTGTTACCCAAAGGCAGCTCCCACTCTCTTTGTCATCTAGCTCATTTACCAGTTAAGTCATTTGGGACGGGAAAAACGCCACTGCCACAGACAGAGAAGAAGAGGCAGGCAGGGAGTGAAGAAAGCACTGAACAGGAAGAATGCCAGCAATATCAGGAGCCTTTTTAGTAATGCTTACTCAGAAAAATGGGATGGCTTTTTTTTCTAGACAGTTTTGCAATACCATATGAATAGACTTTTGTAAGGAATGGTGTCAGCAATTTCATCATTCCCTGGAAGCAGTGGCAGGTCATATACCAGCGCACTGTGTGGCTCATTCAGAACTGAAGGTTGAAATCAGTATGACAATTTCACTTCCTAAATATGTCAAAGAGCAACAGGAAACAGAACCACAATTAGAAGACATTTATCTTGAGCATAATTTATACTGCATTGCAATGCACAATCAATACCATGCAATCAGAGAAACAGGCCAAGCCAAAGACCTGAAAGGTAACAAGAAAACCAGAGAGGGCACAGAGCCTGGCAGCCAGAACTCCACACAGGCCATGGAGCATGACAGAACTTGGGTTAATCCACTCTTTAAGTGTGGAAGGCAGGCAGCAAATTCACACAGCAGGGAGAGGAAGGAGGAAACATGGTCAGGCAATCAAAAAAACACTAATTTGGGCCTCATTGTTTGTCCTGACCTAGCATGAAGCACAGGGTTAGGACAAACAGCTTTAGAGGAAGCAAAAATAATGACATCAGACACACCAGAGCAAAGGCTCACAATTTGGTAGAAAAACAAGGAAGGAACTAATGTTAGGAACATTGTAAATATGGATCTCTGGGTTTGTTATAGGCAAAAGGAAAGCCAGGCCATACACATGACCGTAGTCTTTAGCATCATTTAAGGCCTTTGCGCTTAACTAAGGACTTATGCTTAGCTCAGAGAGGGTTGACTACACTATCAGGTAAGAACCCCAGCTGGAGAAGAGCTAGATGAAACACATTAAGATGGCACTGACAGGCTACTTCCTAAAAACAGCAGTGAAATTTCTACTTCAGCACTTGTTTGTGACCAAGTGCTCAGAGTTTAAGCACCAAGAGTAAGAATTATTTTGTTAACAGGAACATACTTTTTACACAAGGAGATTAAGGGCATTTTGTCTCTGGGAGACACACTGCATCTGTCAACTCTACACAATATTACATTCACCTCTCCCAGTGACAGCAAGTGGTGCACACAGAATAGAAGACATCCTACTAGAAAGGAGTACAGAGTTGTCCTCCCACAAGCGTCTACCCATATTCAACACCCCCAATTAAGAAAAAAACCAAAAAATAAGCCAACTTACTGTTCACTGCAACCCATTCATTTAAGTCTTCACCCTCTGGAAGCATAACAGCCATTCGGAGATTACCACTTCCCAATGTAGCTTCCGCATGCTTTAGCAGCTCGTACTGGTGAGACCCCTCTGGAATATTCTTCTTTGGTTTGAAAGTTTTGGAAGAGCGACTACCACTGTGTTAGGAGAGGAGATACTTAGAGAACTCATGGAAAGGAAAAAGAAAGAAGCAAACAAGGCACATATAAGCACAGGATTAACATTAAGCACTTTCCCAATCCCATATTTTCATATGGAAAAAGGATATTTAACACAGACTGGGATGTAAAACTACAGGTGCTTTGACTTGTTTTAAACAGTTAAATGATTCTCCACTGCCCAGCCCTCTCACCTGCTCACTCTACTGTTAAGCCAGCCAGACAAGTGGGAATGTTCAGGCTCCCTTCCCCCTCTTGGTGAACTGGATCATGGGGAAGGTGAGACCAGAAATATTTCCTTCCCCAGAATTCACACAGCTGCTTATCAAGGATAGCACCCAGGCCAAACAGAAACCTTCTTTACTCTGAGCAGTCAGGAAGCTTATCCTGGTAAATGAAACATACTATTTAACAGAAAATCCCACGTTCTCCCCACCACGCCACACTACAGCCATCAACAGAAAAGTAATGATGATCTCTTGTTTCTAGAATCCTGGACACAAACAGATCTGGCAGAGACACAATGTGTAACAAAGAACACAACAAAAATTGTTCTTTTTCAAAATACATGACAGGTGACTGCGAACATCTCATTTGCCAAGCATATGACAAAATTGCCCAACAGCTCATCAAATTCAGTTTAGACCTTAACAAGAGCAATGAAGAAGAAAACATACTGAAACTGGAGAAATAATAATGAGCTTTGGCCAGGTAACGACACCTTTTGGCCAGGTAACAGCATCTTTGCAGGTGCATCTTTGGGAATTGAAGAGATCCTACAAGTCTGTCTGGTTGAAGATTTACACTGTCCTGGTGCTACCCTGACTGCAGGAGCATCCTCCCCTCTCCAGCCTCCAGAGCTTCCTTCTGTTTTCTAGCCTGATTAGGAAGCACTTGGCTGGACTAACAGGGATCATGGAATGGTAACAGTTCAACAGTCCACATATATTCACACAGACCCCAGAACAATACTAATGCAGTCAGCTACTAAACACAACTATGAGCCCAAAGCAGGAAGAGGAAACATATGGCTCCCATATATATTCTCTTACAGGACCTTTCTAACATGCACCCAGTCATCTGCATTTCACCCTACACAAAGATATCAGATCCAAATGTTAAATAAAATAATTGCCTGCCAGTGGGAGTACCAAGCTTCTGTGGCTCAGGGAGTTCCCTTCACCTCCCACCCCTCCAGCCACCTGCATTTGCTGCCAGGCCAGGTTCAAACCAGCTCTGAAGGGGAAGCCACCAAAAAAGAAACCCCACCAAGCAAAAAAAAAACCCTCCAGATCTTTCAACTGACTACTTAAGAGACACAAAGTTTTCTCTTTAGGAACATATCCACTTCATAGCCACCATGCCAACACGTATCTAATACAAATTTAAACATCTGGCAATTGTGTTAGTGTATGACTGCACAGACAGGGCTGACACAAGGTAATATTCACAACTGAAGAGCAAGAGAGACTGGTATTGTTATCTTTCCACGTGTATCAGTGTAGGCAGAAGAAAATCAGTACATGCTAACACAAGCACAGCACTTCCTACCTTGCTAACTAGACAATGGGGAAACCAACTCCTACTACTTTCACAAAAAGCAAACCAAACGTTTACACAGACTTACCCCCACTCCAAAGCTCAAGACATTAATTTATCAGAAATGAGAAAGTAAGAGATCCTTCCTTGCTGCTTACATAGAACCTCCAATTCCTAAAACTTGAGTCCTCCTTTCACCATGTTTCAAAACTTAACATACATCAGCCTCTCTTCTGCAACACTATCATTTTCATACAATGATCAAGAATGAAAAACTTCACTGCTGCAACTGGTCTGGTGAAGTTGCCCCATGCAAAGTCTGCAAGTTCATTATACAAACTACTACTGGGCATGTGCAGCTCCCCAAGCTGATGAAGAAAGCTCTACCCAGATACAGGGCACACTTACCACTTAATCCCTACTACCCCCCTTCCAGAATCACTGGTTTCTTCCCATGACCTGGCAAAAGCTGTAACAACACAATACACAATGATTTGCTCCCATCAACCATTTTAAATAAGCCATTTCATGTCTGCCTCCACTACTTCTCTGATCACTACGTCTCAAATCCAGCACGGCCATCCTAAGACAGCAGGAAATGGTCTCACGCAAAAGGCAAGCAGGCATCCAAAAGGAAAAGCAATTAAGATAAACGCTGGCTGCATTTATCGTCGCGTGCTATGGAAGTATCTGCAATTTTGGCAATAGCTTACGAGAATTCCATGCATTTATGCAGTTCACCATATGTGATGCTGGTTAACTGCATGCACTGTCATACACTCGTTGATATAAACAAAAGCTCAGGGACTCAGCAACCTAATACAGCTTCTCCAAGACAAAACCCTTACAGGACACATTTGCTTCCTGAGAAGTCTACTTGTAAATGTTGCTGCAAACATTATTTCAACTACCTTACTAGTTCATAAACTCCCCTATTATTTAACCAAAACCCATCATCATTTGTTAACAACTTAGCACCATCAGTTAACTAACCTTTCAAATGGTTATTTTACTAAGTAGTCTTGCTTCCTCCTGAAACCCTGCCCACAGCAGCATCTTATTCCTGCTATCCTACAGTAGGATTCCCAGTGCTGAGCTGAAGGTATCTTAAAAAAACCCAAAATAAATAAATAATGGTGTTTTGTTTTGGTTTTTTTCCCTATTATGTAAATCTGTTACATATGACAGATTTAAAAGTCTTCTTGTTCCAGGTCTATTTCCTCAGCTCCTTGAGCATTCAGTGAAAAAGTTAACTTTAAAGAGATGTCTTGATTAAGTGTGACACTTAATTTTCACCTACATTTCATAACAGAATTAGCTGTATCTGTGCACTTTTTTTCTCTCAAGACTCTGAAATGCTCTGAGCTTGCATGCAGCACCTGCTTTTCTTTCCCAGTTAGTTCTTTGAATCCTCCCTCAGTTCTGAAACATCACATTAATGCAGAAGCAAAAGGGGACAGAAAAACCCTCAGAAATACCACACTGAAGATCCTATTTTCCTTGGGCATAAAAAGGTCATGAAATGGGGAATGATGCATCACCTTCACTACTTGTCACTACCAGTTTCTAGCCTGCCAAGAACAACGGGCTTCTCAAAAGATTCTTGCAATTCCAAGGACATTTTGCTCCCTTCACTCCCACATCCACCATTTCTAGCAAATTATGCCCTTCTATTTTTACAGGTAAGTGCAGCTACAGCAGTGTCAGATGCAGTTTGACCTAGCACTAAATCAGGAAATGTGTTTGAAGTGACTGACTCCCTGTGTCAGGACAACCACTGAAGCTGGCTCCGAAGCCACACCTCTAAGCCACAAGAACCCCACACACTGCTTGGCCTCACACAGACGTCACAACTTGCTTGTAAGCAAGAACACAACATTTCCTTCAAACCTGTAATTTTATCTAGTCATCTGCTGACAAGAAGGGTTATTAATGATGTGCATTCTGCAGGCTGCTGTGTCTTAGGTTAGCAAGATGGTGTTTCCAGAAGAAAGGCAACTTTTCAGGTGTCCTGCTGACACTTCACTTCCTGAGCCGCCTCAGCAGCCCACTTCAGTTTCAAACACAGCCCTGGCAAATGTTTTACAAAGCCACTAAATATCCAGCTTAAATTCTTGATACACTTCTTGTTAATTGCAGGAAAGGAGCCACTTAAACCTTCATGTTCCTAGGAGAAGCACCTTGGCTAGCTAGCCTGGCTTAGATCACCTCATCCCCAACTATTTGTGCACTCAAGCCTCTTAATAGAGCTTTCAGGTATTTCTGTGAAGTATGCTGCATACCCAGGGAAGCTTGAACTAAAACTAAAAAGTTTAGGCTCCTTATGCCTAGCACTTAAGGTTTTACAGCTTCTTCTTACCACAGAACTAACCTCAAGCTCTTACTTGCTGTTGTGTCTAATACTGATCAATTGACAAGCAAATAAAACCAAGCATGCTTCATAATCAACCATACGGATGCAGATCAAAGCCCAAATCCTGCCTGCACCCAGGCTGCCAATCTATTCCTTCTGCAGCAGCACCACAGCCTATACCACTGAAATACCCAAAGTGCTCCAAGGTCTTCCTCAAATTTCTCTTGAGGGAACAAAACCAGACCAAGTTATCCCATAATTCACTAACAATTCATTACAGCAACTTAAATTAATGCAGTACTTACTATGTGATTACTATGCCATCAGCAAAATGGAAGAAGGAGAAGAGACACCACCCTGAAGACGACAGGAGCATCTGAAAGCCTTTTTTTTTTCCCTGCTCACGTAGTTGCACATCACACACCAAACTGACATGTGTTACAAGAAATTTAAAGATATTATTTTATAATACCACAAGCACTCAACTTCCGTGGAAGGTATAGAGAACATTGCTTCTCCAACTTGTTTCAGGCTACCTGTGGGCTCAAGAAGACACTGCTGCAATTCCCATCAATCATTTCTTACAGGTCTCACCACGAGATAGTTTTATCAAACACTGGAAAGGACAGAAATTTGCCCTGGGGAAAAATAAATAGAAAATGCTGCAGCTGTGCGACAATACAGTGGCACCATTTTCAGCATACACCTGACACCTATATTCTCCTAACTGGCGTATAACGCTGAGGCCATAGGATATCATCTTTCTTTCACCACCACACTCCAAGTGAAATATTTGGAAGTGCTCAAGAGAGTCTCAAAAAGATGAACTCAAGACAGTATGCAGAACATTCACTTGGGGTATGGAAACTTTTCATCTTTCAACCCCTGCTTTTTCACCTTCAAAAGGCCTTTGCAAGCATTAATTAATCCTCACAACCTATCTTTGAAGTTGGCATCATTAGCGTCCTGTTAGCCACAGGGAAATCAAGGCAGCAACTCATTGCCAAAGGCCAAGGAGTAGATTTATCAGAGAAGTCCTATGTTTTAGTTCTGTACCTTGTCTTTTCCCTGCTGCTCCTCTTTTTAAACCCTGATACGTACGCAGAAATGCTGGAAGGCCAGAACCAAATTCCAGAAAAACAAACACTTCAAGCCTTCAAACAATAATATGGAGCTTCAAATGATAACAGCCTGCTAAGAACAGACACACAAGAGTATGATTATGTTAGTTTCCAAGAGCCAACACATCAACATAGAAACTAAAATGAAAACTCAAGCTACTTTTTGGCAATCAAGTCAATAGTGGCAGCATTTAAACGCATTTTCCCTGCGACAATCACAGCACCAGAAGGACAACAGGTAAAATTAAGTGGTACACATTGAAGAAATGCATTGACAAGATTTAACTTCAGCATTTCTATTTATCAAACTGAGTAGTCACAATATTTCTGTTCTGAAGAAAGACAGTGTGTGAGCCAGGCATTATTTTCTTCAGCTCATACAGTATCAAGTCGTTAACTGTTTTCCAGTCAAATTCTCACTCATTAATATGCCCGTCTCAGTCCTCAGTCAGTTCACTTTAATTTGGAGGTAACAAACCCAATACAAGATTACAGGAAGCGAGCATTCCACAACCCTGTGTTCCTCTGACATACCACTATGCAGCAGGTCTCAAGTCAAATGAAGTGACCACCAGCTTAGGACAGCAAAAGACAGCAAAGGATGAGAAACCCCAGAGCCCAGCTACTCAAGAGCTACAAGCAGCTCTACAATTGCTGTTCTATTTCCTGATGTTGCTTCCCATGAAGGAGAATCTGAAACCCCTTGAACAGAGAAGGATAATGGTTTGAAATGAGACAGGATGCTGTCAATCCTGCCAAAGAGAACTGAGAAGCCTGAAGTGTTCCAGGACAGTACAATACTGGGTTTCAACTCAGCATTAATAGGTATCTGAAGGCTGCTCAACACTGTCGAGTTAAAAGTGGGCAGGCATACCGATAAGTGAAGATTCTAAATGCACAAGCTGATAGGGCTCACCCTGAAGAAATGTCCCTGTGTGAATTCTTCAGATACAGTCACTGTATTATCCTGAATACTAACAAAAGCAACACGCTTCTAAAGAGCACTCCCATCCGATAAAAATAACTCACAAATATCAAGCTGCAAAAAGTGTAATTCTCTTCACAGGGAAGGAAACACAAACTCTGCCAAGATAACTAAGCAAATCAAAGCAGCCTGTATGGGAAAGAATCAGGGGCTGCCAACTCCTTACACAACATAGCTACTCTCCCAAAATGTAAGGCATTGGTTAGAAAGCAATTCCAGGCCCAAGGGTTTTGGGTTGCTTTGTTTCTTTGGTTTTGTTTTTTTTAAAAAAATAATTAGTTGGACTTGAGAAATTTCCATAGACACATGGTCATTCCTAGAGAAATTGAATACATGTTGTTGATTGCTTATACACTCTACTGCAGAAAACAGTAACCAAAAATACTAGATTAATGGCACACAACTGAAGTTTCCCAGAGTAGCCAGGATGACATAGAACAATTATATAAATTGTTCACTACACCTAGAGGAAGTCACTGCAATTAGAAACATGATAGTTATGAATGGTGAAAAGCAAGGGTTGTTCAAAAACGGCTCTTTCCAAAGCTAGCACTGTCCTTGGTAACACAGGGCCTCCACTTTGTAAGGAATGTCGCTGTGCGATTCGCTTACCTAATGTCTGCCCAAGCCAAAGCCAGTTGCCAAGGCTACAACAGGCCGTACCCCTACCATCCTTTATAACCCGAGGGCTCAGAGCCAAGTTACTTCTTGACAGACCAGGGGAATTTAAAACAATGTCCTTATCTTTCAGCACATGGACTTGACCATGATGGCGATACAACACAGGTTACTCCTAAAAGAAGAGCTTCCTCAGATGTCTGAAAATGGAATAAATACAAATCTAGACAAAACTCCAGATCTCACTTTTTTCTTTTCAGTGAAACACTGTTATCCATCCTTCCTCATCCCACCCATTTTTTTTGCTACACCATGAAGTAAGTTCAATTTTCTGTAGGCTTTTCAAGATGCGCTTCTCAAGGAGTACAGTGACCGTTATTCACTATAACTGATTTGAAGTAGTGCCTTCTACCAGAGTACTGACAGTGAAGCAGGTATTGTTACAAAATTTTTGATTCTCTAGCCATTAAGATGGGAATAAAAATCTGGCTTCCCCTTCTTGGAAAACAGCTGTCTTCATAGACTGAAGTTCTACACAGGATGGTGCGAGAGGAAACAGATGAAAAAGCCATCATCTCATCAACAGCTCATAAAAAATACAGATATCTTTAAACACAAGACTCCACATGTTAAACCAGCAGATGATTCACATCCAGTAAGGAGAAAGTTATTTAAGGTAGCCTTAAGGAACAGTTTTGCTTTTGCTTGTCCCAACCATCACCACCCAGTGTTGAAAACTGTCATAACACATCCACATTCTTAAAGTACATTTTTTTTTACTCCTATATATAGAGTCAGTCAAATCAAGCAAATGTGGGATTCGACCAGCAGAAGTTACCACTTCAGCACACAGCTGAAGATCAGATTTTGCTGCCTGAGCTGTGACTCAGGGACAGGGAAGTGGCCTTTGGGAACCAGCCATTTACCTCTTCCCTCTGACACATGGCCCCACCTGCCCTGCAGCAGGACACTTTGTGCCAAATCCACAAAGATGTTAGATGGCCACAGACCGTTTTCCAGCTAGACACCTACGCTTCTCTATGTATTTCCACCACCGTTTTTCTGTCTGTGAGCTCAGAATGTGTCCATAAACAAGGGGGAGGCATTATGCTACAACACTCCTGTCTACTACAACCCCATCCATGTAGGTGGCAATGGTGTTCCTGCTGTTCACTCAGTTGGATGCAACCCTTCTCCCAAGTAATCACAATTTCTAATGCAAGGAACAAGCAAGCATCCAGAACATCATCCTGTAACCAGGAAATCATCATTAGTTTGCTATGTTCACAGACAAAATAAATTCCCTTGTTTCATTTACAACATGTTCATTTAACACACTTTCATCTCCTGGAAAATCCTCAAAATAAACAAAGCAAGTCACAGCTGCCGTCCCAGGATACTACCAGAGCTGTGCCTGTACTCTCAAAAACACAATTCAACTAATTCCCAGAGCAGCCAATGGCTGTGGAAGTGACTCAACTTCTCAAACCTTGTCCTCCATAGGACTCAGTCCTGCTGGGCACCACAAAGATAGGGCGGGCCATAGTTACAAAAGGAGCATGCAAGAGTAGCCAGCAGAGAAAAACTTGGGTGAAAAAAGGAAGAAGTACACATTTAGCCAGGGATGCCTTAGTCACTTGCACAGACAAGAAGGCAGACAGCAGAGAACAGGAACATGTCTGCGATATAAAACATGGCTCACCCTGCATGTTTTATCCATGTCACTGTTCTGCTGCTCCCAAGTTTCACCAAAGATTTTTTCCAAGCGCTTTAAGATCAACAAGCACCACTTGAAACACGTTTTCATACCAATCTGCAAGGAGGAGGTTTTTAGACACAAGGAACTCCACATATTCTCCTCTGATACCCGTGTGAAATTCTATCATGTGAGAAGAACCATGATTATCCAGAAGGTTTTGCCGGATGCTCCCAGGTAGCCACTGACCACTTCAAGGCAAACACAATGCTGTCTTCACTCACAAAACTTCTGTCTGATTGCAAACAGAATGAGATTTCTAAGAAAGCTGAGGACTAGTCTTGGCTGTTTTGTTAGGTTCTTTTCATCAGATCCAGATTCCTCGACTGTTTCAATACTAACATTTACTGTGTACATACAAACATCATGGAACCATAGGCATAATCAAAACCAGATTTATTTCTGGAGATTCAAATATCCTAACATTTGTGTACACTTTAAAAGAGCAGGCTACTAGTAGCGTTGCAGAAGCTCAAAGTACTCCTTTCTCTCCAATAGTTTGGTTTTTTTTCCTGCAGACCCCAGAGATAGAGTTCAGTATCTTTATCATTTCAGTCACTAATTAAGCTCTCAGCAAACTCAAGAGTGCTATTTTCCTCACTAATGTCCCCCTCTTTTCTCAGAAAATCCTTTTTTCCTGTCAATTAGCATTAGCTCACTTACAAGGGATGGCACAGCATGAATTCAAACAGAAGTCAGAACTTCACCCAGTTATGCTTCAAAGTTTAGTTTCCACAAATGTTCAAACCTCACTTTACTGCATCAATCTGCCTACTAAATCACCCAGTAGACATAACCACATTTCTTTTATAAAAGTTACCTTTCCCCATACATAAAAATTGGCACTAAAAAAATCATCTGAACACTGATTTATGCTGTACGTGAGTGTAGGGTGCACTTTTCTTTGGAGAAAAATGGCTCAATCAAGCTTTAAATAGCAAGGCTACACAAAGCAGCAGAAAGGTTGCTGAAAACAATGCAGTATGTACCCTGCAGCAAGGGCTGCTGTAGGAGAACTAAGTTCATGTTAGACAGAATGCAGTTCTGCTCTGTGGCAAGCAAATCCAGAAATAAAGTCAAACGCCTGTGACAGATGATGTGGCATTTCTGAGCAGAAATGTATCTATGTGATCCATACCCACTGAAACCTGCAGAAAAACTCAACCCTGCGCTGTTTGCAGTCCAGACTATTTCAGATGGTCTCCCTCTAATCTGTGATCACAGAATCAGAGACTGGTTTGATTTGGAAGGGACCAAACTCATCTAGTTTTAATTTCCTCTGCAGGGACACCTTTCACTAGACCAGGTTGCTCCAAGCCCCGTCCAACCTGACCTTGAACACTGCCAGGGATGGGGCAGCCACAGCTTCTCAAGGCAAATACAGAAAGAAAAGCCCATGTATATTCTTGAGAAGTTCTTAAACCTTGTCACTCATGCTTCCAAGAAAATGCCATGTTCTAAAGGAAAACAATTACACAGACAGAAAATGCTTGGTAACACAAGCAGGAGTGAGGATGACGTAGCACATGCTATGCAGACACATAGAAACATGAAAAGCAGTATTTGACAACTCAAATATCACTCAGAACATAAGGGAATGGAACATTTTTAGGGTTTGGGGATTTTTTTAAAGAGAGAAGCAGTAACACTCCAGTCCTGGCCAGGCAGTCAAATACCAACAAGAGAGGGAAACCTATCAAACACAGAATACGAGCACCCACAGATGAACAGAAATCAGAACTACAAAAGTACCATCACAGACACAAATAAACAAAATTATAAAAGAAATATCAGGAAATACCTAAAGCTAGGAGTCTAAGTTATTTCTTTCAATAACACATCTGACTATGTTTAAAGATACTGGAAACTTTAACAAAAGTTTACTTAGCCATTTAAGAAGGCATGAGGGAGTTGAAGACCTTCATATATCATGAAGCAAAATACCACGAAGTGGCTTGGAGAGATCCATCTTGCCTGGGCCACCTTGCCTACTGCCAATCCCGTACAGCAGCATTCACCAAGGTCAGGAGGAAAGGAGCAGCAGGTCAGCTAAATAAAGCAGGTGATTAACAGTATTTGCCTACCTATGATTTCTTTACATAGTACTCTTTCAGTTTGATAAAACTGAAACATCTGTACAAAAGGTATATACCACTTTCCTCAGCAAACTGCTCCTCCTGCCACAGAGATTTCCTTAGATTCAGCTAAATTCTCTTCCTGTCTCTACATTACTAATGCTCTCTGCATCCTAAACCAGATCTGCTGGTAACTTCACACCCTTTCAACACATTTAAGCAAGTAGGAAGCAGAGCTTTCCAGAAGGCAATCTGCAAGCCACTGAGGATGATAAACTGCAGCAATAAAAGCTTGGCTCTAGTATCAAATTAGATCCTTACTTATATACCAAATATAGTGCTTGGAGAACACGCTTCAGAACATGGATGGTTTCCCAAAATGCTGATCAGTGGCTTTAAAAACCAGTGCTTTATGAATGACTAAAGCAAATCTAGTCATACAACCTAAGAAACCACAGCAGGGAATTGGAAAAAAAATAAAAACCTGGACATCTTAAGGAAGTCTTCAATACTTTTAAACACAAAAAATAGACAATCTGTTAACGCTTTTAGGCAAAAGACAAAGTTAGAAAGGAGAAACTTAATTAAATTTTAGTGGAGGAGGAGTCACTTCAGCACTTTACCAAAGGCTATCTTCTGTTTTAACCCCAACACAAAAAAGGCTGATGATACCAACATGGTAAATGAGAAATACTCCACAACTTTCACAAAGAAAACCTCAAAGCACATACGTAAGATTACACTTACATGTTGATTAATAGGTAAAACATGGGTCTGAATTCAGGAACTAACAGAACAATCATTAGAGGCAAGAAATAACACAGAGGAAAACAAGAAGAAACGGACAGAAGGCAGTAATGAATAGTCTAACATCTTTCCAAAAATAGACTGCATTATCTCATTTCTAAGTATTTCTTGCACTACCCCCATTTTTAATACAAACTTGTGTAAGCTGTGTGGAACTATCTTCAATAAAATTTGCTTATACCTTGCAAAGTATCACATCAGGAAAATCCACCTGCCCAAAGCATTTGAAAGGGAACAATAGCTCCTACATACACAGGAGAACGTTTCTTTTGACATCATTTAAGCTTGTGCATTTGACAGTTGAGTCCACAGTCAGTTTAACTGTTCTATATTGAGTTTAAATATAAAAATTTTTCCTCTTTTCCACTCACACTGCAGTAAGGAATATTAAGAGCTGTCAACCACAGAAGGTAATAATAGGACATTAGCGACACTTGATTTTTTCTAAAAGTTACACTTCAGCATTAGAAAAAGCAGTATTTTGGTGCCACTAAGTATGACAAGTAAAAGACACAGTAATGCCATTTGATTCCTGGATCTGAGGAAGGGATTAAGACTTCATATGTCAAGAGTGCTCACATCTCTAGGACACAAGCAATCAACTCTGGAGGTAAGCTATCTTTAAAGCCAAGTGCAATGCTACACAACAAAAAAAAAAACTCAGGTATATGGAAAAGAGGCAAACTTTAACTAAACCTCAAATGAAATACGAGTAGGATCATAGAAGGTATGTAAGACTAACAAAAGGAGTGGATTCCTGCCAAGGAACAGCTGTGAACTGGAGAGGGAAGAGAAGAGAGAGTGAACAAGATAGAAACTGTCTTCACAAAAAAAAGAAAAGATAAAAAACCCCACAGAAGGGAGGTTGGGACAAGAAGCTGATGTCACAGTTCGATTTCAAAATGAATGGGAACAAAGGAAGAAAGATCATTTACATTTGCAAGTTATATCAGAGCAACAGAAGTCAATGTTGTGAAGGGCAAGGCCTAAACAGACCAAAAACTGCACCTAATGCTTAGCCTTCCCCTAAAGAAAACAGAACACATGAGTGAATGAATTTACTTCAAGTACTGCTTTTAAAAGTCTCAAAATACATTTGCACAAGAAAAAAAAAAAAAACAAAAAACACCACACACAAAACCCACACACAAAAAACCCACGCTGTTACCTTCATGAATTCACAGAGGGGAGGGCTCTCTTTTTATTAACACAAAATTAATAAAATTACCACCTCCTACACATGAATTCCCTGTCTGCTGAGTTGGGCTACAGATTTGAAACCAGCAGCAGAGACTTGAATTAAACAGAACACATCTGAGATATACAGTACATGGTACTACACTGAACAAAACTGGGTATTAGGTCCTGGAAGGCATACGCTTACTAAGAAACAGAAGTTATTTCAGACTTACGATCAAAAATACCAATTTAAGCTGCATGGATATGTGTCACTACAGCTCCCATTCCCCACCTTTCAAATCCCTTCCCTAAAATACCAACAACACAAGCAGCAGTGCCCTAGGAAAGCATCTGACAGATCCACGAGGAGATTCAGTGCCATGCTGGCTTAGAGGAATTATCTGAGAAATTATAAAATTAACTTTGTGGGTACTTCTTTATGATGTGCTTTGAAGTGATCCAGACAAGCTGCACGCACGTGGTTTTAGATAACTTAGTCAGGATGTACCGTAACTCTGAATGGAAATTTATAGCACCCTGGTCCATTATAAAATTCAGTGTATTTCCTTCCAGAAGAGTTAAACCAAACAGATGTCTTCCACTGGAAGAGAACCCCCTGAAAATTTAAAGAAGAGTAATTTTCTTGCCCCGAGTTGTCTCAGAGATTCCAAACAAGACTTTTCAAGATTTATCTCCCAAATGCATTCAACATCATTCACCTATGGTGACCTCCGTACATCACACCATAGTCCTTCATGCCAGTACAAACACATCCATCACTCTCCTCGGCAACATTTACATATAATACAGAAGGGGAAGGTACAGCACCAACAGCCAACATGACACTAGAGCCACAGAAGTGCTCTGAAGTGAAAGGAAAGGAAATGTCATGTTTAAAAAAGCAACACATGCAGAGACAACAAAACAAAGCACTAGATCCTAATAATCTCACATGATGGAATTTACAGCGTAAAAAAAGTTCAAGAAGTCTGTGCAAAGCAATTAAGTTCTATTCACTTATAGCTGAAAATAGATTCTACAGTGTTTGAATACACAACCCACAATCTCCCTGTGTACTTAAAAAATAAATTTTTTTTTAAAAAAAAAGGGGGGGGGGGGGGGCAACAAAAAAAAAAAGCAGCGTTATATTCACCACCCCCCGCAGGGAGGGGGTTTTTTGT
>WYDI02028749.1:0-10829 GCA_009867235.2 Psittacus erithacus
AGCTGTCCAAGGAAGTATTCCATACCATAGCACGTCATGTCCAGGATGTGAACTGGGAGATACCCGGAAGGGCTAGCAACAATGGCAGTTGTATCAACAGATCCTGAGCAGTTCATTATCCTGTCCATTACAGACTGTGATAAACACAGTTATGATTCGTGTCAGAGTAGAATATGGAGTGGTAGATGTGGTCATTGTACCCTGTGTCTGTTTATAACAAGACTACCATATACAGCTTGATTTTTTCAAGTTTCAATTATCTAAGCAAGCTATACTGATCTTGAATAGTCACGTTTTCACATTTTTAAAGTAAAACAATATTTTACATTTTACATTCCATTTTAGAAAAGATCTGCTACCACCATTTGTTCTTACCTCCCCCTTTAGTCTATGACTTTCATGGAACATGTTCTTGAATAAACAGATCATCATGTTATTCATTAACACAGAGTAATGCTGTCAGCTGGAATTTCTTCAGCTTGCCATATCTTACATCTAGATAGTCACCGCAATTCCAGACTAGAGCAGATACCCACAAGACATAAGATTCTATCTTTAATGTCTAAATTGGTAAAGATTTCAAAACTTTCTTCATCACTACTTGAAGATGAGAACGGCTGAAGCTCACACAGCTCCACAAAGAAAGCCCAACTTGCTTTGATACTGCAATACAGCGTTTTGTATTTGGAAGTTTTCATTCAACTACAAGAAGGCTGGAATCTAGGCAAAGTCCTAGATTCACCTATACGGTATCAACACAGCTGCATCAACATACTAGGTGGGCATACTAAAATGTTGGGAGGATCAGCACAAGATCAGTCAAGTAAGTACTTCTAGACGATAACTAGCACTAAAGACAGAGCTGTCATTTAAAAGCGGTCACAGCAGCTTATAAAAATAAAGGTGTTCATAATTGTCTCTGCTTATTTCAGTTTCTTGAATGTTAACTAAATACAAATGTATTCATAATTACACTGTGAAGGCTATCAAATGGTTAGAAAGGATGGACCTTCAAACCACTAATTTTCACATCCATGTAAAATCTCTGACTATACAGCAGAAGCACGTGCACCTTTTAATGAGGATTATCCAAAACAATTTGAGCTCCTCCACCACCTGAACTATTCCATCTAGTGTAACACAGCACTAACCTGGAAACTAAGTAACAAAATTATGTCAGCTTTATATCTGCATTATGACTACAGTTTTTAATCCAGATTTCTAGTTTTAGGAAGCTATTAAGTGAATTTATTTCCAAAAAATATGAGTTAGACTTACCTTGACCACAAAAAATCACTTTGCAAAAAACTGTTGCTGTTGGAAGCTTATATCTAAATGCAATCCATAAAAGCTAATACCTGAAGTCAAGTGCTTTAACCATAAAGGCTGAGTTCTCTAAGCTGCTAAGCACCTACATCTAAAACCAAATCCAGGAATTTTCAATCTTCATATCTCCAAAAGTAAAAATCTTTACCAGCTTACTTAAGAGCACAACAGGCAAAATGTTCCTAGCTTGCACAGACAAGCCCATATACCAAATACAATCGCTAGTATCTCCTTTATTCTTATTCTTGCAGCAGCTGAGTTGAACACACGTTCATGAGAGTGCTCTCTGGAATACCACCCTCCACATTTTTACAACCCCAGTAAAAAAGTCTAACAGGCAACCTGATAAACTGGTTTCAACTAATTGCATCACCTTTTGATTGCCTGATACAACATATAGGTATAACGGCTGATATTTAGAAGTTCTTTAAGCGTTGTACAGAAACAGAGTTGAAGCTATTTGAAATTCAGCTCCAGATTTCATTGTTTTTATTATACAAAACCTCAATTTCTAAGGAAGAAAAAGTCAACAAAGACTAAATGTTGCACAACAGTTTTGCACTTATCTAGAGCAACTACTCGCAAATTTGTGACCCGTATCTGCATATTTCCCTGATTTATTTTTTAAAGTTTATGAAACAATTCAATGTAGAATCCATCTTAAAATTTGGCCAGGTAATTTACATATGCAGAATTGACAGAAACTGGAAGAAGATCAGAATCTATCTGTAAAACATGCTGCAAAGAGAATAAAGAGAGCTTCAGCATTTACACAGCTGAATGAAAAGGTCTGGATCCTTGGGATGCCTATGTGAATCATTAACATACTTGAATCTGTTGGGAGCAAGATCTTGCAAAGCCACCAAGCTATGCAGGCCTTGAGTAAGACCTGAGGAAATACGGCTTAGGAAGCACTGAAGTTATGTCTAGGGAGTCCAGAGCCTACAAATTTCTTCCAGCGCACCCAACACATATAGCAGTTAGCATACAGTATGCTAACACAAGCTGATTTTCAAAGTCACTGACTTTGTACCTCTGAAAGGTCAACAAACTCATTCTATTTTGAATTTCCATGTTAAGTAATTCATGGATTATTTAATATAGAACTGAGCATAAAGTGGGCCTAGAAATTAATTTAGATGATCAGAGAATTTAGTTTTGAACACAAACATGCCATTTTGACAAAACATGCATTATATAAAGCTCCACGTACAGTAAACAGCAGTTTATCATCACTTTTCTTACCCTGGCTTCTAAAGTCACTTTAGAGACCAGAACTTTGTATCTTGACAAGGATTACATAAAAATCCTACCACTTTGTTGACAGCCTCCATATCACAAAGGTTTTCCACTAAAATGCGACATGCTTCTTCTTTACCCCAGTGAGCAGCAGCATGAAGTGGTGTCCAGCCATCATAATCTTTAATATTTACATCATAGCGAGCCTGTATTAAAAGCCTAAAGAAATTAGAAGAATTAAGATGTTGACACTGCTGACAGAGTTCAATGAATTGTCATAAAAGCATAAAGTTATTCTACAATAACATCCTTCTCCTTTTTTGCCATACATCTTTTAGTTGGGCTGTTGATAAATGATTAATTGTATTTCCTTACAGAAGCATTTCACTTTTCATTGTTCAGTAGGTATACGTGTTTTTAAGGAAAATTCAAGAAAAGTAGCCTTTTCCATTTTCCTCTTTATTCACTTCCTCTTCATTTGAAGTCCACAGTTAGCTACTTTTCTCCATGCGCAGTAATAGGGAGAACTCCTATTACAGAAAGGAAAGCTGTAAAATGTCAAAAATTGTTGGATACAGCGTTCGTTCTTACCTAGTAAATTATTACAACCTCCTCCTATTCTAATATTAGTTGTTTGAAACTTGCATCTCATCCTGTCAGTAACGTGTGATGTTGTAACAACCTAGTGCTTATGTGCTTCAATTGTGCTCTCAGAGAGAGCAGAGCTCCTACGAGAATCTGCTTTGCAGCCTGCACTGGGCACACTTGAATTCATCATGGTTCAAATGTGAGTGTCCAGGTGACAACGGACACATAATCTGACAGTTCTGTGTAAAGGGCTATCACCTCTCTGAAACACTGTCTGTAAGTATAAAAAAATCCTGTAACTGTGAAGCACTCTTCTCAAAAATTTCTCTCCATTTCTCAAGAGCCAACATACTTACAGTAATATCTTTCAACGAGACAACGCTCAAATATGCTCAGCTGCAAAGTCTTGCATCCTACACAAAGCACAAGTTTTTGCTAATGTGAACCCATCAAGAAAATTGCCTGCACATGTATTTTTTACCTTCTAGCAAAAGTATATGAACTGTACTACAAAAAAGCCAGCTAAAAAAATAAACCAGTTATAGATAAAATTCCCTTACAGACACAAGCTATCCTAAACCAAAAATCATTATTTTCCAGCAGAATAATTTCTTTTCATCATGTTGAAGCATCAGGGTGTTTGAAGCAGATCTCCCATTTAGTAAATTGTATGTAATGGTTATAATGGTTAAAAAAGCTCTGTCATTCAACTTCTGTGCTGACAAAACATTACAAGGTTCTGCAGACCTTAAAGGCAGCAATACACAGTCAAGGTGTGGGCTCATTTTCATTCATGTTACAATATATATCTGTTCCTAGGACTGCTAAAGCAGTCAAATACACTTGCAGCCACAGTAAAGCAATGTATTATTAAGTGTTTTATTTCAATAAAAGCAGAGCTTTGATGAAAACCCAATTAAACCTCTGATGGAACATAGCTTTGCATTATATTAATGAAAAGGTAACTACGAATTATGGGGACTCCAAAAGCCTGAAGCTTTTCAGGAAAGATTTCAAGTGTTATGACTTAAATAACACTATCAAAAAGCCCCAAAATTAAATTATCTGGTTTTTAGGTGTAAAAACCTTTAGTCTGGATTACAAAGTGCTTTATGTATGCAAATAAATATGGTGTTTTGAAAACATGCATTAATCAGAACGCTAACCGGCGTTATAAAAAGGTATTAAGCTTGTTTATACAGTTGGCTTTAGAAACAGGGCAATTTGTCAACTTTCTTCTTTTAAATAAGTTTTCAAGCTGAATATGTACACTGTGATTATATTTTGAATGATCTGAGGTAGAAAGCTGACAGTAACATGATTTATGAATGCTTGAAAACATAAAACCAAGCTTTGAGGAAAAGACAGTTCTAGAGACTGCAATGTTCCAAGAACTGCTAGAAGTCAGAAGTGCCCAATCGTATCAGTTCCAAGCAGCACTACATCAACAAGACAATCAAATTTGAAATATTCCCATTTAAACCATACTTACTTTAAGACTTCTGTATAGCCCTTCGCAGCAGCTACATGAAGTGCTGTACCACCAGATTTTGCATGCCTGACATCACTTATATGGCCGCTGTTGAGCCACTGTCTTGCATCTCGTAGCATTACTCGTTCTTCTTCTTTTCGAGCTGCCTCTATATCAACCCCTAATTCAGATAGAGGGGGAAAAGAGAAGACACAAAATATTTTAGTTCAAATACTTCAATTCAGTTATGAAACAAATCTTGTATAATCTTTATGCGATGCAGTAACAGCTGAACAATATGAATAACGTTAACGATTAGATATTAGTATCTTTTGAAGATGAATTCCAAGAGGTTATGAAACATCCATTACTGCATGAAACTTTGCATGCATAATGAGGGGAGGGAAGGAGAAGAAAGGTAGCAGAACCAGCTCTTCAGTTTTAAGAATTTCTACCATCATGGTAAAAATCACTACAGTGACCAATTAAAAAAGGAGAAAAAATGCATTTTAACCATCTAAGCACCAAAATACAAGTCTGGTCTGATGCATCTGCAGAATGTAGAAAACAGCTACAGTTTTTCATATAGGAAGAGGAACAGCCTATATTCTCATCAATAGTGATAAGAAAGATGGAGTTATACTTTTTATAATTTCTACAGAATGTCTTGTTTGTCTTCTACCACTGTGACACATAAACCTTGCACTCAAATAACTAAGCTTTTGGAAATCTCCCTTCATATCTCAAGTAAAAAAACCAAACCACCAAGAACTTTTTACAGTACGTCTCAGAAAAAAAATTATCACACACTGACGAAAAGGGAGGAATGCAATACAACATTTACAAGTATGCACATCAGGTTAAACAGACTGAAAAAAACCCAGACCCTGAATGGGCAAAGCAAAGTCTGTATGTGCAAGCATATTTTAATTACCATCACACAGACTGACCTAAACGACATAGCAGAAAGAAGTCTTAAAGAGAACTACGCATGAGCATTGCTTGGCCTATGCTGACTGAATGGTGATAACTTTCTGATCAAAAGCGACTTAGGAACTGTGACCATCAAGAGCTCAAACTGTACCTGGCCTAACCTCTAACAGAATCACTGCACCAACCCCTTTAGCAAAATTATTTTATGTCTATGATTTGTCTAATCTTAGACCCTGGTATGCAGAGACTTGGGAAAAATGTACTGTTCTTCTGTACTCTGAATTTTTAATTTCTCACGGAGCAAAGCATTAACGTGGATGTAATATAAACAAGTGAAATCCAGAAACAGATATTGGTTTACTAGATAAAACCACAAACCTCAACAGTAGTCCTTATATAGCCTCTATAACAAATGATTTCTAAAATACTTCGGAGACACTCCTTGCCTCAGATCTAATTCTGCCTTCTTTCAGTATTCCCTGCGGAAGCTTCATCTGTCCCCAAATCATTTTCCTCCAGGAAACTTGTTTCTATCACATAACTTATAACTGCCCAACTAATCACAGCACAACAATCTCAGGCAGAACACAAGCAAGACTACGCAAAGCTAGAACATCTATTTTCAAAACTATGCTACATAATTATTTTTCATTAATTTTCAAAGTCTTTATAACGAACAGCAATTTCAGGTTCTAATGTCTTCAAACAAACTGTGAGCCATTAATCCTTTACAGGTTGAATGAATACCTAGAATATGGACACCAAATGAAATTCAACTGGGCTGTTGCTCATTTAGATGTTAAGCAGGAACTGAGCTAAGGGATGAAGTGGCCTTCATTAAAGAAATTATGAACATCATAAAATGAAAATATAGATAATATAGAGATGATAATATGTAGCGCAGTGCAACATTCTACTGAGTAAAATGTGGCAAAACAGATTACAATAAAACAGATTCATCTTTTATCAATCCACTGGCAACTCGAAAGCCAGAGCAATGAAGTGGCAAACTGAGAGCAATTACATTGCCACTGCTGAAATATACTTAAGGCAATGGATAGCAGACTGATACATCTATTATGCTACTATGAATTAGAATTTCACAGATGCTGCAATTCCTCAATTATAGGGCAAGAAAAACCTTGAAAATTACATGCCTGAACCAAAATTTCCTGAAATGCAGGAAGAAGGAATGTAATTATTATATGCTTTTGGAAACATAACATGTAATTTGTTTGGCTTGTGGTAGCATATGATAGTGCTACAACACAGTTCACTTCTTGATTATTCTTCTTCCACCAGTTCACACCATAAAAGATATTCCCTATCTACAAATATGCAAAAAAAAAAAACCAACCCAAAACAAACAAATAAAAGAAAAAAAAGCAAGACCAGTTGGAGAAACAATTCTGTTCACTAAGTAAATCTGGTAAAACTTTATGCTAAGGACAGATGAAAAGATAAAACTTTACTATCATAAAATAACTGAGGCAGGTTATATTTTAAACATTCTAAAGAGCTGACTGAGTTCCTAGACTCATCCACTTAAATGACTAAAGCAAGCATTTCAATCTTGGCAACTTCATAAAAATTAATAGAATTAAATTTCATCAGAAACTGATGAAAACCCATAACATAGAAGCAAGATGCAGGAAGATTCAAAAGACTACTGAAGCACTAGGCAGAGGAAAAAGCCAAAATATACTTGTTTTGAAGGAAGCTGTGGTGAAAACTGAATACATGGAAGTTTCTAAAATGGTCTCTCTCAAGAAAAACCATGACTGATTAAGTTTTACGTATCTAACAATCTTTATAACTCTAACAGATATGAAGAATAGAAACCATGAACTTTGAATCAATAATGTACTGATAATCACATATTCTCATTTCTCTGGGAGGCTCCTATGTATTGATGTTTGAACTACTGCAAGCTAACTTCCTTGGGCTGTCTGCATCTGCATTTCAGAATGACACAGCAGTGCAGATCAGCAGACGCTGGGAAAATAATTCTCTAGGATACAGTCATTTACATGTCAGTGTTGCCTGCAAAACACCACCACGGAAATAGTTTATATATCGTCTGCTAGTCACATTTATGGTCATCCCCTTTTTGCAAGCCCAAGGTCTTACTGTGAATCATTATCACAGAAGAGGTAACCTTCTCCACCTGAAGAATCCAGTGTAAACTCCTATCAGTGTAAAACTTGTTGTGTATGGCTCATGAAGCACTTTTGTATAAAGAAAAAACAGAGGAAAAGCACTTCCCAAAGCCTGATCTTGTACTTCTAATAGTTAAAATCTAAGCATACTTTCCAGGTACATCTGCAGAAGCAGAGAATTATGCCAAAATAGCAATGCTTCTGCAGGGAAAGAACTAATACTGAATATAGATTTTTATCAGTATCACAGTTGACTCCATTTCTGAAGCCCAAATGAGATGCAATGGCTTCAGAGGACTAATCGGCTGCATCAATACATTATTTTACAAGGCAGAAAATTTCTGATCATATTTCAACAGAAGAGAGTACATGAACCTTGCCAATCTAAATAAAACCTCTCACGCTAATAACTGGCAGGAAAACAGGAATTAAACTGTGTGTTGCAGAAAAAGAGCTGCTCTCTGAGATAAGCTAAATACATTTCCCATTATTAACCACAGAAAACGGAATGTAAACAGCCTTTATTCTACCTTGTACGGCGGCCCTTTCTCCTTGCTTTTGTTTTCCAGACTCTATTAAGGTATCAGGGAAAAAGCAAATGCTCGTCATATGTTTCCAACACTTTGTTCATACGGCCCATAGATGGCAATGCGCTGCCTCCCAGCTCAGCTCCAGCCGGAATAGTATTCGCTCACACCACCAGGACACTTAACCTCTCTGGCACCCTAACAACTTCTTAAATCATTAATAATTTATGGCTAAATGCTTTAATTTTTTCGGATCAACAAGTGTTATTCAACAGTTCCAAACAGGTTTGGAAACAGCTGTGCTGTTCGGTGAGCATTTAATGAAATTCAGCATAAATTTAAATGCTGAATCATTGTTTCAGGACTCTTCAGCCATATAAAGGCATGTTTTATAGATACTGCCTGGAAGATCAACCCACTTTTTACTTCATGTAGGGAATGTTTATATACAAATGTAATAGTTCACATTTTATCCACATAAACAAAGCTGAGTTAAGCAATACATCCGAGAAAGTCTTGCTACATTTACCTATAATTAAGAACGAGGAACGTTTGCTTCTCCTTGGAAAAGGAGAAGTGATCTCCCTGAGAGTTACTGAATAGCTACAAGGCTGTATCATGAACTCCTGATTCACCTCACATCACCTCTTCCCACTAACTCACCTCCTGAGAATGTTTCCTGTAATTCA
The DNA here is from genome assembly GCA_009867235.2 of Psittacus erithacus. Lineage (NCBI taxonomy): Eukaryota > Metazoa > Chordata > Aves > Psittaciformes > Psittacidae > Psittacus > Psittacus erithacus. The sequence continues at coordinate 8,933 of WYDI02028749.1, forward strand.
AAATAACTGCTTAAGCAGTTAAAAATAATTTTAAGAGGCCATCTGATGATAAGCAGCTAAAAAATCACTGGAAACCATTACAGTTAACCCTACTCAAGACCTGAGGAGAGGCAACATTTAAGACTGGCCAGGGCTAGCTGGGACTAAAACCTCATCTCTCTCAAGTCTGCTGATTTTCACCTGTGCAAATGAAAATTTCACACTACTGGCAAAAGACATCTTCCACAACTATGACACTTTGAAACACTGTCGAGTAGAAACATAAGGGATCAAATTGAGAAAATCTAAATAATAATATTTTCACCAAAGATAAAGAATTATGAGGATTGCAGCGGCATATATATGCATGGGATTGGCACATGATACTGATACCAGCCATACAGAGAAACAACAAAACAGGTCCTAAGAGAAGCTCTTTTGGTTAACACACAAAATAGTTAAAACACATGATATGTGAAGAGAAGAGCTGTTCAGCACTACTTTGGAATAATTTCCATAAAACACCCAGTTTTGCTATTTGTGAAGTGTTCATAACTGTGCCAAAATATCTTTATACCTTATGTGAGCAAGAATGTAATTTATCTTCTCACAAAGCATAAAACTAAGCTAGGTTTTACACTTAAAAAACATAATTAAGCCAATACTTGTCCTTTGAAGATCAGGGCAGAAAAATGCTTATCTTACTATTGGGAGTGCTATGGCTTCACTTACAGGATACCTAGTCCATTAGTTCAGGATTACTGCAAAGTCTATTTTTTGAACAGGGTCCTGCAATATGTTCAACATAACACATGTGGCCTTATCTGAGGATCTGTGGCCCACACAAGAGGACACATGAAAAGATGCCTTAACCAATGATCACAATTCAGAAGTGTCGCGTATGAAGATCAGACTAACTGAAGAAAGATAGACATAGGATAATAACACTATAAAAGCACTCTCCTTTCATGTCTAACACAACTTACAACAGAACTTGTAAACCAAGAAGATTAATTTGGATCACTGAACACCTCCTCTCTAGACAGGTCAGATTTTGGAGTCTGAATGCTAAAACAGGATGAGCAAACACTACAGAGTCTTCCTTTTATTAAGCCTGTAATGTCACATAGATCTGAACTGTATTGTACTCTACAGTTTACCTCTGTGAATTTAGTGTTTCCAGAGGCTCCCATTTTTTGTCCTGTAGTAAGACATATACTTAAAATATAATTCAATACCTGTAAAACTTGGGCATAAATACCAACTCATGATCTGCAGAAGACTGAATAGTTGCACAACTGGAAGGGTCCATTTGAACTTTCCCTATAAAGACAGAAAGTTTGCAAAAGCAGCAAAAAGGCTGAGCTAGTAACACGGTGATTCTCCTCAGATTTCTATCAAATGTCATCACTTAAACATATCCAGGATCACAACAAAACGGACTGATCTTTCCAGGCCATTTTTTTTGCTACCATCAGTATACAAGATGCCATACTTACAGCATTAACTAAGCAACAAAAAAATTAAACTATAATGAATGTATGAATAAATACACATGAAAAAGTTGCAAAGGAGGAATATTACAGAAAACGTATGCCTAATTTTCACACTGCATGTTTTACCTACACAGAGGTAGGATATTTTGGCACCCAGGTCTGTTTATTCAAAATCAACAGGCTGATACTAGGCTGAGAAAGTTGGGGCTGTTAGCCTGGAAAAGAGAAGGCTGCATGGAGACCTCACAGCAGCCTTCCAGTATCTGAAGGGGAGCTACAGGGATGCTGGGGATGGACTATTCTTTAGAGACTATAGTGATCGAACAAGGGATAATGGGTTAAAATTTAAATAGGGGAAGTTTAGATTGGATATAAGGAAGAAGTTCTTTACTGTGAGGGTGGTGAGGCACTGGAATGGGTTG
>WYDI02028750.1:0-23533 GCA_009867235.2 Psittacus erithacus
GACACAGCCCCAGTCCCCATCACCCTGCACTGCCCTGGGCACAGGAGCTGGGAGTGAAGCAGCAAAGTCGAGCATGGAGTGAAAGCAGGTGGGGGTGTGTATTTCAATTTGTCTTTGCTTCTTGCTATCCGAATCTGTTTCAGTTTTCCCCGAGCCTAGTCCATTGTGCTGGGGATGGTGGCTGGAAGGCACTCTGCCTGCCTTAGCTTTTGACCACCAGCTTTTATATCTTATTTTCTCCCCACCCTGTTGGGGGTGGGGGTGAAAACAGGTGGGTGGAGGCCTCCGGCCAGCTAAGGTCAAGCCACTGCATATTATTATTTATTAAACTTGTTCTTTTCTCTGCTGTTAACTTTATGGCTGTCTTTCCACTATTTATTCTTTAGGTTTGTTTTGCATGTTTTTGTGGGCAACATGGGCAGTTTCCCTGTGTGTTTTGCTCTCTCCAGTGCACTCAGGTTTCCCCACATCTCTGTCTCAAGGTACATACCCGCAGGGTGGCAGGTCCTTCCACAGTAGGACCACCTGTGTGTTTAGTCCACTGTTTCCGGTATATTCTTATACACAAATCCATGGAATAAAATATTATGTAGAGCACAGTGGCTTTTTCTGTGAGCCAGTATCTTAAAAAGCTGTTCTCAACTACCAGTGCCACAGGACTCTTGCTGTAACTCACAAATCTCTCAACAGGATCATTCCTGGAACATGAAGCATTCCTTACAAGAAAACCTTTGATGCCAGCCTGGTCCTTCTGAGTCAGATCCCCAGCATGCAAGTCCATAAGCACAGCCAAACAGAGGAAAAGTGAGAAGGTATTACTGGCTTCTGTAATTTAAGTACCAGATACCATTGCCTGCATTTTATTCCAGGCCCTATTTCCGAACAGCCACACATAGATTCATGCTTAAAAAAAACCCCTTTCTCCTCCTTTTAGCAACAGTGATTTACTGCAGCATAGAAGAGGTATAAATCTGTTGTCACCACTGTTTTGCTGGCCCAGTGCCCTCACCTGCACCGTACTGCAACCTCAGCACAGAACACCTCAGTCAGTGTCACCAGTGAGTGCATCAAGTATAATGCGCTCTTTTTAACTTTTAAGGCTTCCCCTCCAGCTTGCACAATATTACTCAGCTGATCTCCTAATTTCCTACATGCAAAAAATCGAGCTCTTTGTTCTAAAGGCACACAGCTTTCATCTGCCAAAGGGGAATCCATCTGGGTGCCATGACTTCCACCCTTTGAAATGAGTCATCTCCACTCCCATTAGCCAGCAGCAGGTCTGCGGCCGCATGCAGAATACCTGCCTGGTTTTGGCTTGTGGTTTACCAGTGGGGCAGGGGGGATTCAAGGCAGTGGACATACTCAGGCTGCTCACAATCCCCAACTTGCAACTGAAACAATCAGCTTCCAGAGCATAGGGATTTGCTCAGGTATAGCAAGACCCTGATCATGGTAAAGTTACTTAGTTGGCATTTCATTTAATTCTATGAGTTATTTTGGGTTTTCCCATGCATTGCAGTCCTATTGTACTTAACTGTGTTGTGGTTCTGCTTGCTGCAGAGGGCCCAGGGCTGCTCTTTGGGACTGGTCCATGACAGGGAGACAGAGCTGTGCCAGCAACTTTGTCGGGCTGGCAAGGCACTACAGTGAAACGCTGCTCTGTTCACTGTGACTTCTTGGGCTGGCCCCTCAGCTCCTTTTGCATAGGAAGAACCAAATCAAAGAGCCAGGCACATCCTCAGATGACTGATAAACCCCAAACATGTCTTTGCCCGCCCACATTACTTAGCACTGGCAAGTCCCCTCAGTCTGGCCACCCTCACACCTGCTGCCTGTGACTTTGTGCAGTTCTGATACTCACCTTATGTTTCAGTTACATTGTTGAGGTTATTTATTGCTGTAATTAGTCAGTTATATGTGAATACCCCATATGTGAATACTGAGCCATCCTGACTAATACTGACACTTCAAAGGACTTGTGTCAAATTTGTCACCAAGCATTAAACTGTCTCCACCCAAGCAGACTGTGCTTTTGATCAAGAATATGCAGTTTGTGCCTGACTGTGGGCCAAGGAAAGCCATGATTTGATCACAGTGCTGGCAGATATCCTAGGGAGCAGGGGAAGCTCACTTTGTTATACTCAGCAGCTCCTGCCTTTCAATCATGATTTCATGGGAAATCATAATTTAACTATTAGCATGTAAGAACTTTCCTTATATGCCAGCAAAGTTAAAAGACTACTGTCAGCTTGGAGCATGATGCCTTCCCTGTGGAGGCTGATGAGAGGCTCCACTCTAATCTCACGCTGCTGTTTGCCTGCTGGTTTCTAGTACAGCCTCAGCTTATTAAGATATTATATTTGCTGCAACGGAATTATTTAACTATGTGGAACTGCTTTATTTTTCCCCTTCTTGGTGGTGTGAAACATGAAGAAGAGGCACCACAGCCTCACTTCTACAAGTATTTGCAGTATGCACCTGCAGTGAAACATGCAGGTTTTCTCCACTGTAGCCCCTCAGCAACAGCACAGACAGAATGCGCTCTGCTTCCCCCAGCTCATGGGACAGTGAGTCAGCCTCACAATGCAGCTGTGGATGAAGATGTCACTTCATTTTGTCAATCCTTTTTGTGGTATTTCTTAGGTAATTTTGTGCCTTTGTTAATGATACCAACATTTGCTGTCCAGACTTTGAATTGCCGACACACAAACCCCTCTGATTTTATTCCCACTCCATTCATTTTGCTGAAAGGAACTATGAACTTTGAACATTTTGCAAAACAGCCTTCAAATGTCTCCTAAAAATCTCCTATCTAAGAAGTCCAGAAAGTGGTAGACAATTGCAAATGCTGCTTTTAAGGGTAACCATTGTCATCATGCTGCATCTTCTGCCTCACTCAGCCGCTAGTTGTATCTATTTCTCTCTTTTGGTCTTATCACTGATTACAAACTCTCATCAGAGCAATGGTCCTTCCCTCCTCAGCAGCTCTCTCCCCAGCCCAGACAGTAGCCACCTTGACTCCTCCAGCACCATCCTGCCTTTCCCAAAATAAGCTAAATAGGACAGCTAAGTCCTTGAAAGTTGAAATGTTCACTCAGTGAAAGCCCAAACCCAGGAAAAATTGCAGAGTGCAGAGAAAGCAGTCTCTGCAGACTGTGGTGTGGGTGATTGTGTTTTCACATAGATTCTAGGTCTACCTATGAAAAGCTCTTACAACATATTGATCACTTTATATAATAAATTGGTCTGAGGTACTGCAGGAAAGCAGGGTCCTTCTCCGGGTCTTCCTCCAAGTACAATGAGGAATGGCTGAGTGAACTGGGGCAGTTGTTTAGTCTGGAGAAGGGAAGGCTCGGGGGGACCTTATCGCTCTCTATAACTATCTGAAAGGAGGTTGCAGTGGGGTGGGGGTCAAGTCTCTTTTCCTAAGTAACAAGTGATAGGACAACAGGTAACAGCCTTAAGCTGCACCAGGGGAAGTTTAGACTGGATATTAGGAAAAATTTCTTCACCGAGAGGGTGTTCAGCCATTGGAACAGGCTGCCCAGGGCAGTGGTGGAATCACTGTCCCTGGAAGTGTTCAAAAACCGTGTAGATGATGCCCTCAGTGGCATGGGTTAGTGGTGGTCGTGGCAGTCCTGAGGTAATGGTTGAGTTTGATGATCTTAAAGGTCTTTTCCAACCTAGCTGATTCTATTCTATTTTGTTCAACGAAAAAATTAGTTTGCCTGAGGCAATACTCTGGGTATGACTGCTCTCCCTCTCTCATCTGCCTTGCAAGGGTAAGGGAGCAGACATCAGGTCACATTCCACGTGACTAAAATTGGTGCTTTCTGTGGAGTTCTCACTATTTCAGTCCTCTTGACTACAGATGACATTTTAGAGAAACAAAAATGGAATATACTTTTAAATCCTGATTGAAACAGTCAACGTTCATCTTGAAATTGCTTTAAGAAAATATCTAAATGGTGAAAAAATTAAATAGAAAGAAATGCCAGAAATGCCCAAGAAAGATTTTTTTCAGGTATTGTGGAACTGTTAGTCTTTGTTTGGTGGCATTGTTTAAAAGCAATGCTTTCCAAAAACCCTAAAAAGCTCATTTTCAATATACCAAGTGGCAACATCAAGTGACTTAGCAGAAATAACATGGCTGGTACTAATGCGCTGGCAGTGAGTCTGACAAATGAATATACTGATGGTCTCACTGCAGCTAACACTATGAAATTCATTTTGCTGCAATCTAGTAATTTTTTGAGATCATCATGCAGAGGAAAAACAATTCAACGCACTTAGACATGGTTTATTATTAAATTAAAATGGTTTTAAGGGGTTGATTGATTGTTATTGTTCAGGATTTTCTCAGTATTTCAGTGGCTGGCCTCTAGAGGCCAGCTTTCCTCCGGCACACGCTTGCCTGGCCTGTCGCTCTCAGCCCTGGGAGCATTGCTCAGGCCAGAGGTAGCAGCTGAGAGGAGTTCAGCCTGGCCAAACCCTGCTCAGAGCAGGTCTTCCACAGGACCAGTGCTGATAAATGAGCATGGGAAGTTTGGGTGTGAAGTGTCATTTCTAGTTCTGATTTATTCCCCACTCAAAGACGGAAGGGTTTGTAAGCAGCTGGGTAGTTGTAGATACATGTTACAGTCGGTTAGAGCATTTGCTGAAGCTTCCTCACACACACGTCTCTATTATAGCTGTGCTTGTTCAAAAATCTATCTCTAGAATCTCGCTGTATTTCAGGCTGGAGACGGAAGAAGCCAGAGTAACTCAGCAGATGTTGCTGGATGCTTTAAAAGGTGAATTTAAAACCTCCCCAAGGACCTGTGTAGAAAAAGGCACAGAAGAAGCATGGTTAGTGTTAGACACACACACATAAACAGATCCATTAACCGAATTAGCCTTTTAACTGTTTTTTATATTGAGCAGTATGAGCAAGCACATTGCTGTTTGCCATCTTTATTGATGCATCTGCACTGTGTTCAGCACTCCTATAAATCTGATATTGCTAGGAACAGCTGTGGAGCAGACTGATAAGCTGGGAAATGAGCACACAGCCAGTAATGGTGAACAACCAGCCCCAGGCTGGTCTCAGCCAGAGCCCTTGCACCTTGGACTACACGCACCATCAGAAAATGCCTAGATATCAGCAAGACTCAGGCATAGAAGTACTTCCCAAGAAAGCAAAGGATTACCTGGCATTGCCAGGCTGCTGCTGAACTTAAGAGCTTCTGAAAAGTCATCTGATCAGGCACACAGCATGCTACAGCTGCGGCAGACAGCCTTTCCACAGGCACAGCAGCCTGGACTGAATCACTGACATAGGCCAGAGCCAGAGGGGACATCAGGCAGGGCTGAGAAAACGGGCTTTGCACCTACAGCATAGCGAAAGGGAAGCGTAAACAGCAGATGGAATGGAGAGAGGTTACCGTGCTCTGGGAAGGAAATGAAAAAGGGAGCAGGCTGGCAGGAAAAGCTCTCCCTGGAATAAACAATGGTATCATGTGCCATCTGGAGGCGTAAAGCAGAAACGAACATGCTGTATTTTTTTTCTGGAGAGACAGCAGTCATCTCTTGGATACATACATACCTTAATCAGGAATAATATTAGATCAGCCTTTATTACAGACCCTGATTTCTTCCCAACAAGACATTCCCAGCACTGGAATCACCACAGCACAAAACTGTCAGGCTAAAAAAAAAAAAGGCAAACAAGCGTCCAGAAATCTGTCAGAGGATATACATCTTCTTACTCATCCTGCCCTGCCCTGAAACCAGAGCAGAGACATGGCATAGTGTGTGAAGAGTGCTGTCCACAAATACACTAGCATTACATTCAGAACATTGTTCCAAAGAATCTGGCTTTTTCCTGCTCCCACTGGAAGGTGCTGAAGTCAATCCCATCTCACCACATAGTTTTTTTCCAAAACCACAGGAATCACAAGATTTTAGTGTCAGCACCCCATGATGAACTGGAGAGCTGCTGAGTACCAGCATCAACCCCCAGGGACGTGGTCCTCCTTGGGAGCAAGTCAGACAGCAACCAGGAATAGAAACTAAGGATTTTAGCAGAAAGTGGCTTAACTGAGGTAGTCTGATATGCACCTACAGTCAGGTAATCTGTAATCAAGAAGCCAGCTGTAACATTACAAGGATACTTCTGCACCCCCTTCTATCAATGCCTCCTAACAACAGAACATATCCTTCAAGGGATGAAATAGTCCTCTCTTGTTTTTCTGGAAGTAAATGAGTCCTAAAAACACTGGTGTTTCCCCAAGGCTATTTTAGTGAGTGGAAATCTTTTCATTGACTTTGGAAAAAGGTATTGTTCCTTTAACTGGTACAAAGCTCTTCACTTAGAGAAACCACCTCAATAATAAATTAACACCCTCGAAGGGAGCTCCAGTGATGGTAATACATATCTGCCTTAAGTGCTCCCCCAGGGGATAGAAGCCCACTTTGCTTATCCATTATAAAGCTCTTCTATATGAAATAGGTATTTTGGCAAATTAATTTTATTCAAAAGGACCTGAAAAGAAAACCCTGAGAAAGAAAAAACAAGACAGAAAGTGCTCTAGGATGATGCATTTTAATTGTTATTTTTATATCTTTAAAAACAAATCAAACCATTAAAAACATTGTAGACATGTGCTGAAATTTCCTGTACAACAAATATGAAAACAACAAAATTTGTACATCATTTCAAGATATTCGACAGTCACTTATTTGAAACACATCAACATTTCCCTTCTTAAGCAGGCCCCAAATGGGGAAGACAGAAGAACAGAAACACAGGAAATGTAGTTGCCACACAGTGAGGCTTTCAGCCTGGAAAGTGGGTAGCTTTAGATAAGCAACAGTGAGAGAAAGAAGTGACCAAAGAGACAGACCTCAACAGTTATAATACAGAGAACATCAGAAAGCAGGGAAAAAAGTATTTGCAGGAATTCAAGTCACCTTGACCAAGACAGATCCACAAGGCAGTAAAGCATTACCTGTAATCCTCCTGCTGAGACATCCTATGAGGCACATCCTGCTTATTTATATCAACACTATGGCCACCTTTGTGATTACAACATTTTAAGCCTTACCAACTTTTTCCTCCCGTACCTGGGATCAGCAGGTCATTTACATCTAACTTCAGTCTCTTCTCACAATGAGTCAGTTTTGGGAAAACATATATATACAGTTGTATTAAAAATGGATACTCATTAGATGATGATACAAGTGAGAATCTGGTGCCTGCTTCCAACATTAAAACAATGAGACAGATACATTTGTTTCCTGTAAGAGTATCTGGGCAGTGGTTGTGGCAGAAACGCACACCATTCTAGCTAGTTTTCTGATGTCCTACTGTAATATAATGCAAACACATGATCTAGCATAGGAGATTCATCTCCCTCTCTTCCATGCTATACACAAAGGCCTTCTGAAGCAAGAGAATATTCACCACCCTAAGGTAGCAACTTCTTGGCCAACCTGGGTTAATGAATACTGGCTCTGTGCTCTGCACAGATGAGCAGTAACTGAAAGACTGAGAGGGAAAAAAAAAAAAAGGGGCAGACTTTCCTCTCTCCCAGTTCCTTTGGAATGTTTCTGTTTGGTCCAAGTGGTTTACCTTTGTCATCTGAGAGCAGCTTAAGAAGAATGCCGGGTGAGAGATCCACTATGTGGACTGCCAGCTTGGATGGAGTTGGGCAGGATCATTAACCTTGTGGTTTTGTTGGGGTTTTGTTTGGTTGGTTGTTTGGTTTGTTGGGTTTATTTTTAAATTTATTTTTTAAAGGATTTCAAAGAAACAGAGAAAAAAACCCCAAAACTAATTAAGAACCCACAAGTGGCTGCTACAAAAAAACCCAGAACAACCCCAAACAAAACACCAAACCCCTCCAAAACCTAACCCAAAACCAAAGCTGAAGTACACTGTGGTTTATCCTCCAGTTTTGCTCACACACAGAACACCATAATTTCACACCAGGTTGTAAAAAATTCCTCTGGTTATCTGTAAAGTTACAGTTTGTGCATCAGGAATCCTAAATTTTCCTTCAGCTGACAGTGGGTTCTGTGGGGTCGCCAGGTGCCACTGTAATGCCACATATACTCCCAGTATCTGTAGCTCTTTCTGACAATTCTCCTAAAATGAAAGAACAAAACAAAACAAAACAAAAAAGCAGCAGAATTCCAGGGACTCTGGTTATTAAACCTTTGTAAGATTTTCACCGCTTTAGAGCTATTCTATAGCATTATTTATAAACTTCATATTCCTCTGCAGTGCAGCCAGTGCAATGATCTGAAGACCAAAAAACACCCCCCACCCCCAAGCTACTCAAGAAGTCCTTCATTGGCAATGCCTTTGTAAGTCTGACAGTTAGGTACCAGCAAAATAAATCCTATCTGATCCTTGACTTGTAAAATCAGCAACTAGGGGCTTTCTGCTTGCTTGATCTGTTTTCAAAAGGACCAGTTAAACCAACAGCAGCAGTACATTGCAAATAATTATAAAACAATTACATTAGATAAATGAGATGCAGGTAGGTAAGATGCATCTCAGTTTTGAATGGCTAGAACAACCAAGAAATTGGTCTTTACAGCAGAATTTTGTGACATTTGTTTTGGTAGAAACAGTAAAGCCAGTCAATCTGTTTGGGAGTGCTTGGATACTTGGTTTCGACATTTTCACAGATTCATATATTTGAGGAAAAACAACAACAATGATAAAAAGACACCAACCTGAGTAAAACTCTATTAGAATAGAGTGATCATTATTCAGTAAATCATATATTGCACCTTTAAATAAATCATTATAAATTGTATAAAAACAGGAATTCATCTGCCAAGAACAGGGAGGAGCTACTCTGTCCTTCATACACACCCACATGCATCCCTGCACACACATTCACATATTCACTTGCTCAGTTTTTTTACTATAGTTAAAGCTGGGAGTGACACACCACACTCCTTTTCCTCTAGCAGAGGCACTGAAACATTAAGGCAGGGGATATTTGTGGTGAAATGCAACAACAAAGCTCACCTCCAAACTTCTGGAGAGTCCTGCCAACAGTGCAACTACAGTTAAGTTTGACACAAGCCTTATTTAAAAAATCTGTGTTCTCATTGAGAGTTTCAGTACAAAAATAGAATCTCTGCTGTTCTTTTTTCTAGAGTATCAACTAGAAAAGGCACAATTTCCAAGTATAAATGTCCACTTGAAGGAGCTGTTTGTACTCCTTTTTTAAATAAAAAAAGGAACATGGAGAAAAAAAACCACAGAGGCACATACCTATTCGCTAAGTAACCAGATACAGTAGATAAAATATGTTCCTGAAACTTAAATATATTAAAACAGCCCACAAGCCTGGTGTCTGTAAATGAAATCATATAAAATTGTAATAAAAAGTTTGTGTTATTATTTTAATATTTAAATTCTAGTTCACTGTTCATTCTGCAAATGCTATTTCACCTATCAGTATTGTTAAATTCCCAAGAAAAAGCAAAATTCCTCTGTTAACTTCAAATAGTTTTGCTTGGTTTTTTGTCTTTTTCAATACCAATCTGTGACTCCTGCCAGCACTGTGTTTTTCCTCCTGCAGATCACATCTTCAAATGTAGACAGAACTGGAGAAGCCAGACACAAGATAGTGCACACAATCCCAGAGAACATGAGCAGGACATCTCCCTTTCCTCTGTGCAGGTAACATCTCCTGGAGACACCACGTTCCTCCCAGGCTATGTATGGTAGCCATTGGCCTTCCCGAAGCCTGGCCCAGGTGCGATGTTTTCATAGATTGCCATTGCTGTCATGTTTTGGTAAATAAGATCGGTTTTCCTGTTTTTCAGGGATCTAATAATATCCATAACACACTGGTTTAGGAAGACATACTGGTCCTAATGGGAGGGAAAGAGAGGGTAATATATTTCTAGAAAATACCTGATTTTGGAAGTAATTCTGCTCTTTAATATAGGATTTAGGTTTTGGATGCACAGCACTGAATGTTATCAGAGAGTACTTTTTAGATGTTATATTTATACACATACACAGAAGTTCTTAAAAAATAGGGCTGGAAAGGACTTCATGATGTCATCTGATCAACCCCCTGTAAAAAACTAGAATCAAGTTCACCATCATGCCTAACACCCTCTTAGAAGGTTGGAACTAGATGATCTTAAGGTCCTTTCCAACCCTAACTATTCTGTGATTCTGTGATGGAGCTTTTACAGCCTTTTTCACATGCACTGAGTTAGTCCAGACACTTTTTTAGATCAAAGAGATCATTTCAGCAGGAACACATGTGTTCGTGAAGAACACAGAAGAAAAGATGCACACTAAGACCACTTGACTGAAGACAGTTCTGGCTTACAGCTGTAAGGATAAAACTCACATGAGTAGAACAAGCTGCAAAAAGAAAAAACCACCACATTTTTTCAGGATTTGAGTCTTTCCAGTTGCAAATGCCAGTCCTACAAAGCACTCTATAAATATAGAGACTACTTGGACTTACTACGGCCCCTGGCTACAACTAATTTTGTGGAAGAGCTGAGGCAGGAAAGAGGGAAGTTAAATGAAGAAAAATTTCTGATTGCTCCTTAATATCTCACCTTCCTGCAATTCTAAGCTACATTTTGAGTCCACTCTTCCAGGACTATTAGGCCCATTTGAAAAACATGCTGCTGGATGGAAGACAGCCTTACCTCAGTTTGCACCATTAAAGGCCGGTGCATGCGAAGATCATACACCACTCCATACACATCCACCGTATTTTCCATTTCAATCTGCTGAATCAGGCGGTCAATGGCAATGAATGTCCCTGTCCTCCCAACACCAGCACTGCAATGACATGAGGAAGCCATTTACTGTTTTCTCACAACTACCTACTCAATAGTGGCTCATCGAAAAGCCAGTAAGGCAGCAAGATGGCTTCTGTTATTTCAGTGGCACGGGTATTAAAAGTCTCTGCAGCCCAGAGGGGTATTTCTTACCATCACCAAGAGGGAGGGAGGACATGCTTCCAGGCTTCCCAATCTTACACTTGTACAAAGTAGCATATAAAAACACTTGAAAAGGCAGCTATTTCAGTTAAGTTTTCCAGGCTAGGAGAGATTGTCTATTCTAATGAAGTTTTGTATCAGGCACTTTTCTACCTATGTAGTAGCACTGCTATGTTTCTGAAGCACAGGGCAAAGGCTTTAATTTGGCATGGTGAATTGCCCATGTCCTGAAGCATGGACATATTTTTCTTTCTTTTTTTTTTTTTTTTTAAATCACATTAAAAAAGAATTGTTCTTAAAAAAGCCACAAGTGTGTCTATCACAAACACATTCTTCTTACCTGCAGTGCACTAGAGTAGGAGATTCGATTGGATTTTGACTACTGTACTCATGAACAAGGTGTCTAAAGTTGATGAGAAGCTCTGTTGTCTCTGGCACTCCGTGATCTGGCCAGGAGGTAAAGTGGAACTGGCGCACCGTGTGTCCCTCTGCTGTGTTGGACTAGAGGAACACACATTAAAAAACAAGAAAACTGGCTTCAGAGGAGCAACAGGAGAGCTTCCTGATGTATGTACTAGGCAAAGCTCATCTTAGTTAAAGAAGCCTGTTACAGACTGCACAGTAACTCAATGATATTTCAGTTTCCCTCTTCCTTCTGCTCTGGTAGATAATATTTTGAAATAGTTTTCTTTCACTTTTCACTTTACTCCAAGATCATCTCTGCTGCATTACAATTGCTGAGAGGGAGCTAAGTGTTTTTAGTCCAGCAGATACTACAAGTATCTGTATAAGCACAGGTTTTGGTACAAGTCTGAGGGGAACACAAGCTGCAGGATCACTGAAGGATCACCAATCAGGAATTCCCATAAGCAGGCTGGATTTGCTGGCAGATCTCTTTCTGCAACTGGGAGGGTCTTACTGGCAATCAATCCCACCTTGGATTTGTTACTAGAACACTGTTGTGAGAAGCCAGGGCTTATGAATAAATGCATGCACATCACAGGAATCTTGTTGTCAGTAAGTAGGGTGAAAATTTTAAAATCAGACTGTTGGCAGAAAGCAAGCCAATATATTCAAAGCCTCAAATTAAAATAAACCACTCTTACTCTTTTCCCTCAGACAACTTTGAATTTGTTTAAGTTTTAGTGAAATTACTGTGTTCTTTCACTCCAGTGTTGCTTGACATGCAATACGATAAACCATACCTGGAGATACTTCACTAACAGCAACCAAGGCGGTACTCACCTTTTCTACAGTGAAGTCCCTTATTGTCCATTCTGGAAGGACAATCTCCGAGACCATTGTCACAATGATGTCACCATAGCTCTTGGGCTGCTTGTCTGGCCAGTATTGCTCACATTTTGTCTAAGAAGAGAATTACAAGGTTAGACACATTACACACAGCAATGTTAGCTGTGAATGCCATCACTTGAAGCAAGGCTAGAAAGCACATCACACTTCTCAATAGCCTGGCTCAGGGTAGAAAAAGCTCTCCCAAAATCATTCTTTAGGGAGAATAATCCACTCTTAAAGATGGTGATTCTACAGCCCTCCTGAGGCAATCTATTCTGGTATTCAATACATATAAAAATGAGAAAAAGCTAAAAAAACAAAACAATAAAACAATAAAAATAAAAATTTGGCTTATTTAATTTAGAAAACAGCCACCCAGTAAGTGGATGGTTGTTAAAAGAAAGCGTGCAGTCTCAACCTAGCAAGGTAACAAAAAAACTAGAAGAGATACAACTGTCTCCAAGAGACAGTTCAGTTTTAATAAAAACATACCCGGGCTTGTTCAACACATTTTGTCAACATAACAATAGAGTAGATATTCTTTTCCCAAATCATGCACCAGAAGTCTTCTATAGTATTGGGTAAAGGACCCTGTGCAGCAATGAACGCCTTCTTTGAGTTATAGCCCTAAGAAAGAAAGAAAAAAAAAAGTAAAATACACACACACACATATGCAGAGACATAAAAAGTGGATTTTAAACATCATTATAAGCTGTTGAGGCTACATTGTAAAAAGACACATTATATTTCATTTCAACTCATGAAGTGACTTACAGGCATATAGTTCGCATTAATATAATCATAAGATGCAGAGCTCTGATCTGAAAGTTTAACACGGGAAATATCATCTGCAGAAAGAAAAAGAAAATTATGAATTTTAGAACTGGAACCTTTCAGCAAAATACTGCTTACCTAATGCACAGTTTCTAAATAAAAGGCATTTTAACAATAAAGTTTTAAGAATCATAAGTAGAAGTAGTTTAGAATTTTTATCATGAAAGTCTTCAGAAAAATGAGTGGTCAGGATAAAGACTGAGACTACTCAACACAGATTTTCTTATTTTTTAACCATGGTTTGGTTTATGCATATTTATATATTTTCAATCCAACATGGAAATTACTGTAGTTTTAACTGCTGGAGAAAAATGGGTAATTTTTCTCCTGCTGCCATTGAAGCTGATGTTTTTCCTCCAAAGCATTCCTACGTACCCACCACTGTTCACTTTCCAATTCCTCCTTACACTCAGCTAGGCTGGGATGCCCACAGACAGCCCGGATGGGTTTACATTCTCAGTTCACCTGCAAAGCTGGCCAGCAAGGTCTTAATATTTCACATAGCTCTGCACATCTGTCCATAGTCAATGGTTAACCTCTTTTTCAATCTGGACTGCAGTTTCTCACAAATGGAAAATTAAATTATTGCAGGAAAGTTCTTTAAGGGAAAGCTCTTTGGGTTTGCTTATACTAACCCATGGTTTTCCACCTAAAATCTCAACCAGTAGCAGGTGTAAAACCAAAAAGAGTAACTCACATGGTAAGACATTGTTGTATCTATTTTTGCCCCTGTTCTCAGGAAGTTCAGCAGCAAATTTGGGCTGATGAACACCAGCAGACTTGAGCTCCTACAATGAAAGGAGGATTTATGAGCCCCTGGTCCTGTTTTAGGAATTATACACAAACACTTGACTGAAACACAAATACTCCAAACACTCTCAGCCTTTGCTGTAAAAGCAGGCATGGTAAATGGGATAAATGATGATAAAAATAATCTTTTATAGAGTGGAAGAGTGACAGTGGCAAATGGGTAGACAAGGGATTAACACAGAATGTAGGAATAGTAGCACGCTTAAAACCCAGAGCCAGCCTTTAAAAGCATGGAAACAATTTTGCAGAAATACAGGACACTAACATCAAGGGCACTCTCATTCTGACCCCAGGGCAAGGAACTACTTAGCATAAGCCTTGCAAACATTACAGGGAGAAAGAGACCAAGTACACCAGGAAAGGACTGCAGGAATCAAAATAGGAAGGCAAGGTGGAGCACCAGCCTGCAAAGCAAAATCAAAGGGACAGAATTTGATCTGGAAAGAAGAAGAAGTCAATTAATAGCTTCAAGGAGATGGGGAAAAAACAAAAAACCAAAACCAACCAACCAACCAAAAAAAAAAAACAAACCAACACAAAACCAGCAGACATGACAACACTGAATCCTTACTGACAATTCCTGTCTTTTGTGCCTGAGCTTTAGTACATTTCACAGAAAAACATCTATGGTCATTAAACAAATCATTAATTGCTGTTTCTCTAACTGCTCCTTCAAGCTGTTCCACAGGTGTGGTTTGCAAATCACACCTACACTCCAAAGAAGTCAATGACATTAGCAAGAGACCTGTCTTGCTGTGTAGAAAACAAAAACAAGATTAAAAAATAACAAAGTGCAGAGAAGTGAAATAGCTTTCCCTAGGATGTATCATGCGAGCAGGGAAAGGGCTCAGGAGATCCTGTCTCTGGTGAGAGCTCGAACCAGCAGGCCATGCTGTAAGCTCACAGGGAGAGATAATAGTTCAGGATGTGAAGTATTTGTCATGCACTTCAACTAAATCTGGAGCTGAAGCAGGGAAGGCTGTACATGTGTCTTAATAATCTCTGTAATAAAGGCCCCTTCTCTTCCCTTCAGTAAGCCTCACGTATGCTTCATAAGAAATCTGAGTTGCCTTTCCAAAAATATGTGTCATGAAGTGCTCTCTACTGATGGCACATACCTCATACTCTTCAGCAAAACCACAGTTGGAGTCAGCTTGCTGCTTCTTAAAGTAGGATTCAAAGTTCTCCACTTTAATCATCTTTGATCTAAAATGATAAAATCCATGTAATTGGTAACTGGTACTAGGTAAATAAGCCATGAATTCAGTTAATGTGTTAGAAAGTGCGCTTTACTTACTTCTTGACTCTTCAGGGAAGGGTAGGGGGAAGAAAAAAAGGTTGATTAGACACATGCAGCTGTGGTTTTCACTATGTGAATCTAAGAATGAAAGCATGACTGTTAGTAGCAGCCACAAAACTGTGCGTTTAAAGGGAACAGGATATCCAGCATAGCATTTAACTGATCTGTTAAACCACGGGAAGAATAGCACATCCTTCAGGAGGATATCATAGCAGGCTTCAGTCAGCCACTTTTGTACTCCCATCAAATTAGCCCTATTTTCTGGTGTATTTTATGTCAACTAGCAAAGTCTACACAGGTGGGACTTTATGGGATGCTCCAGCTATGCCTTCCCATCAGCACAAAAATTGAAGCAAGAAACCAATAATGTGATTCGACTGCACTGCCTGTGACTTCCAATATATTGTGGTTACCCTCCCACAGTCAGCTTTCACAATCTCAACATTATCTGAACTAATGGCTCAGCACAAAGTAGTCATAAACTAAAGGAAAATTCAGGCCATGGTGCAGAATGTTGCCCTTTATCAACAATTGTTCCTTCAGCGTGTACAAAACCTGTATGTCATTCAAACAACCTGTTTTTCAAAACTACATGGAGCATTTCTGCATCTAATGGTGATTCATGAAGCAAGCACCCAAAGCTCTGTGGCAGCTCTAGAAGTCTCAATCAATATGATTATTTTTAGTCTGCAGGCTGGCATCTTTAAATTCCATGAGGAATTAATACTGCAAAATTCTATATAAAACTACACAGAAAATGAGTATCAGGGGTCAGAGCAAGTTTTGCAAATATCACCTGAGCTCAGAAAACAGTGTGTGACAGGACATGGACTTACTTAATTGGAGAAAAGGACACCTCGGTATTTCTTTTATCTTCCCTATAAGGCAAAAGAAAACAACACAATAGGTTGATAGCAGAATTTAATGGAATGCTGATAAGATTCCTGATGACAGCTACTTCCTGTGCCTGTTCAGAACAATTTCTTTTAAAGCATCTCACTCAGTGGAAAAGAAAACCCTCCCGAGGCAAACCTTACACCTAGAAGAGGACTAAAATACTTCATCCTTCCTCCAGTGATGTTGTGCAGTGGGACTGTTTCTTTCAGTTGGGACCAGAGTACAGAACGCAAAGCATAGTTTGGTGGAAGAAGTACATCTGAGGGATCTGCATCGCTAGCTAACATCTCAGGAGAATTGCTACTAATCCCAGAATGTCTACATTAAGAGTTCAACGGTGATGTGTCAGTGGTACTGAAGGTGGTAGCTGAATGAAAGTAAGTGCTCCCAGCTTTAAAGGAAAGAAGCTCTTGTCATTTTTGTCCACAGTTATTAGACACACTTGTAAAAATAACAGCAGCTAATCAAAGAAATGAAGAAAACTGGACTAAGGGCCCTAGAGCTAACTCTTTAGAGAGGATGCACATGATCAGAAGCAGCAAAAACCCTTTGTGGACTCTTAGGTCTTAGATTATTTGGAAAAGATTGGAGATTGAGACCCCAGCTCAAACCCTAGGCGACTCATCAGCTTCTGGGTACTCCAGAATGGAAGTTTTGTGTGACAGGCCATCAAGCAATTAACAAGTGTGATTAATGGATAATTTAAAATAAAACCAGCTAAGATATAATTATATATGTCTTTTAGCACAATAACTTGTGATGGTTGCTCACTTCTGACTGAATTACTTCATCAGCATAAATTAATTCAGAACAGAAAAACAAAACAATCTTAACTCATTAGTTTGTAACTATGGGGTTGAACAAAGTCACTTAACTATTCTGATACATCAGCCCTAATCTGTAACATACAAGCAAGATTTTTAACAGATGTATTTTAAAGCATGTCTTTAAAAATACATTCTGCATTTTAAACAGAGGCCTTTTCAGAAGAGAGATACAGAAGTGCAATACTGGTGTTCCTCATCACAACAAATACAGTATTGAACACATATTACCTTCTCCTTCTCCAGAATATGAAACCCCCTATAGTGACTACAGCCAATATAGCTAAAAGGCATCCAATAATGGCTCCAGCAATAACACCTGATAGGAAAGAACAAGTGTTACTCATTACTGATTTACCTTTTTGGAACTGATCTAACTCAATCAACAAAACACAAGAGAACCTTGCAAGTGACAGAGTATACTCCACTCCACTAAATGTCTTTTCTTTACTGTGTCCTTTGGCAGTACCAGTATTGAAAGCTCATAAAGAATAACAAACCAAGGGTGATAAATTAATAAAAAATTGTGATCAAAGGACCGGTATTTCCATTCCAATGCATCTACTTTTAATTTACCAGAACTGTCAGAACATCAGTTGCTTTTTGCTACTGGTTTCTGTACCAAAGTCTCACTGTGGCATCCACTCCCTTTTAGCATGCCCCGAGTAGCACAGCTTTTGGTTACTTCCTCAGTGGAAGTCATATATGGAAAAAAGAAGTCACACTTGCAAGGTGTGAATTTAAAGAGCACAGTCACTGTAAATTGTCACTGCAAAGCTGGACAGGAATAGTACATCACAGAGAAACCAGCAGGTGTTTTGTTGTTATGAAACTCGCTATAACTAAGGAGTCTCCACACAGTGGGCATGTGCCAAGCTGCCAGTCCTATACTTGACATTAACTATACCTGGATCCTGCGGTAGCAAAACTGCCTCAGAACAGGGTGAAAATGATACATAACTATCTTCTGCCACAATGATGCCATCCATATTAAAGGTTATGTTAGTGAAACCTGCAACACTTGCCCTGTTGATAAGGGAGAAGAAATAAAATAGTACATTACATGGTTTTAACAACCTTAAGCAAGATTTGTCATTTTTTCTTCAGATAATCTTTTAGATTTCAACTGCAAAAAAATTTACCTGTATGAACGAAGAGGAGTCAATGCTCCATTTTTGTAGCCGCATGGTTTGTCTCCATTGCCTACATTAACAATGTTTGTACCATTCTGAGAAGGAAAAGGTGATTTTGCCTGCTCCGTATCTACAACATATGTTACATAGGTGACCGTCATCTTCTTCTTGAAATCTTCATACGTATT
This sequence comes from Psittacus erithacus, assembly GCA_009867235.2. Taxonomy (NCBI): domain Eukaryota; kingdom Metazoa; phylum Chordata; class Aves; order Psittaciformes; family Psittacidae; genus Psittacus; species Psittacus erithacus. Next base: position 18,260 of record WYDI02028750.1, read on the forward strand.
GTTCAATTTGGACTTCAAAGACCCACAACCTTCAGGAAAAAACAAGTGTATATGTTGTATACACCATCCAAAGATTTTTTAACTATCATCGCAGTGGTGAGATAGTCACATTCACCACAGTTATCATTACTCCACAAATGCTGCCTGAAAAGAAAGGCTGACTGCAATAATCTTGAATCTCATCCACTGCAGTGCAACCTACTGAACTACCTCCCTACTCCCCAGTGTTATTTGTTTTAATGTCTTTTTGATTTTATTTCTACCACGTGTAGTGGAGCTTCTCTGTAAAGGAACATTAGTTGTGGATTCTGATGTCCACCTGGACAGTCTTCACTAGGCAAGTCAGTCACATCCACAGGCACTCTATCAACTATCATATGAGGAGAGTATGATGCAAACTGGTATTTGGTAATGTTGTGCTACACAAACAGCATCAAAACTCATTCAGGGTGACACTAAACTCATGCTGATCTATACTTCCTTGCTGTGTCTTATAGGAAGTAGCACACTTAAACTGTAGGAGACCAAGGAGTTAAATTCTGCCTTTTCTTGACATAGACAAGCATTGGACAAAACCACAACCAGAAGTTTTACTTCCAGAAGATTAGGAGGAATGAGCTACTGCAGCCAGTGACCAACAGGACACCATCTGCAGAAAAGCATCACTTTACAGTGTCTGTTGTTAGAATATAAACCCTAGAAACTTCATAGAATCGAAGAATGGCTTGGTTTGGAAGGGACCTTAAAGATCTAGTTTCAACCCCCCTGCCACAAGCAGAGACAACTTCCACTAGACCAGGTTCCCTAAAGCCCCAAACAACTATCCTAACATGAGGTGGATTATACAGTTGAGGCATATATAACCTAAGAGGTAATAAAGAAGCTCAAATTACCAGTTGTGCAAGAACTCAAGAGCAAGCAAACTGATGTTAAGTATTCAAAGTATTGCAGGAGGAAGAAGCATCTTTCTCATTTGACTGAAGTTTGCATAAATTGTTCTCTGCTGACTGCCTTTAAGCTAAAAGCTCTTTCTAAAAGTAGATATAGTCTTGAATTCACCTTTAAGAAGAAGCCTTGCAGGAGCTGTGAAAGATGGAAAAGCCCTAACAAGTTTTCTACAGTTGTGAAGACAAGGTTTGATCTGCCACAATTGAGCTGGTGGCTCACTGTCACCAGTCGCAAAGCTCTCACCAGCTTGTAACTGTGCAGGAACAGGGTGCAAGACAGCTCTTCTACAGCGCTAGATCGGTTATGTTAAAAGCAGCTGAGGTTGCAGTTAATTTAGTCGCATAGAAATGGGTGTTTGGTACTATCTGAGATACATTATATGTCTGTGTGATCCCTATCTTCCATTTCAAATGGATGTACTAGCCAGGTTATATCTGCAGGTGCTTGAGGGTATCTTGGATATCACCCTTGGGCATCTATCTCAAACAGCCTTAGACACTATGGCTTACACAACTGAAGAAAGTCCCCTCTGTCTTTCCTAAAGGACATGATGTCTGTTTTAAGAGAGAGAAACACACCTCAATCATATTAATGCTATTTCAACACTATAAAGCTGAAGTGATGCTTGCCTGTAAGGATAGTTTTCTGCTCCTATCAAAATACTCAGACTCTGTATTATAAATACAGGCAATCTTCCTTCCTTCTTTCTGTCAAACATCTTGAAAACTTTGCAATCAAAACCATACAGAAGTATGCTCTGAATCTCATCATGACTAAAAAGGACTGGCTGAACGTACAAGCAGAGCTGTTACTGCACGCAAAAGACTGACAATCACATCAGCAACTCCAGGGCAGCTGAGTAGGCATGTGAAAACATGTGCACTGGTATACTACATATATATGGGCATTTCTTGGATGTATATTATATGGAAAGCCACAGAACGATCCACAGTTTAACTGCTGCAAGATGAATTTCCAGTGTTAAGACAAAGGATAAGCATGAATGTCAAATCTTGCTTGGGGGAAACTATCTCCATAAGCTGCTGTATTCCTCCAGTGCACTGGCAGAAATTGAATGAAGTTCAATTGGAACCTAGACTGCAAACGTAAGGTCCCTAACTTCATGATCTGTCACTGGACATTCACCAATTAAAGATGTATCTCTGTTCTGATGCTTTAAAGACATGAGTTTCATAAACCACCCTTTAGCTTTCGTGGCGTTCAACCTCCCATGACATGTAATGCTGATAATGCTATTCAGGCTTTCCATCTGTACCCTATTTCTCTCAGTTAATAAAGCATTTTAAGTAAAATGAGAAGGAAGGCTCTCTTCTTTTTTTTTTTTTTTTTCTTTTAAAGATCTTATTGCAGATATCTTACAGCTGAAGAAGAGAGGAGGAAAAACATTCCACATTCCAAAGCTGCTTATATTAGTAGCTCTGAAAATTAATCTCTAAGGAAAAAGGGATACTACACAATCTTGTGGCAGCAAATCAAAATGGTAACAGCACAGTGGTAATACATATGAAACTTTTATACAAGGATAAGTCAGGGTAGAAAAGGTTGAGTGAAAACAGTAGCTTTCTGAAAACAAGGAGTGATCTGACTTCAAGCAAGCAAGGTGTTTGCCTTATGAGTTTTGAAAGGTGGCTGAAAATAGTGAGCCAGATTTTTCTCTATCCATTTAACGCCTGTTTAGAGCTTAAAACATAATGCTGTCTGATAAATTATTTCATAAAACTATAAGCTAACATCATAACATCTTACCTTGTTCTTCTGTTGTGATCATTACTGCATAGGCTTTTAATGGTCCATTCACTGACTCAAAGTCAGAGAATTCAACAGACAACGAGTTGTGACTGACTGCCTTGACTAAAGGAGCTTTGCTTGGAGCAGGCGGGTCTACAAACAGAAATATTTTTTAGTACCTGACTGGTAAAGAGTTTTCTAAACAGTAAAATGCTGTAACACTGATGCTATTCATATAATGCATATTTATTGTGCATCGCATTAGACTTTGTATGAACACTGTATTTTATGCATAATGTGTAGGATGATAGCGTACTTCATTCAAGGTTTCTGTTCTGCAATCATGAAGTCGGTATTTTAGTCCTACGAATATTTTTAGTTCTCAAATCGCAATGCTTACCAGTAATGCTTGTATTACACGTTTTCAGCACTGGATCACTTTCAGAACTATTTGAAAGAGTTGCAATAGTAACAGTATAGGTGCTGAAATAATCTAAAGATGGAGTTGTGAAGGTTTCTGCGGAGCCTTCTCCAATGCAGGATGGAGCCTGTTCTTCTTTTTCCCATGTATCATTAAGTATTTTAATTCTGAAGCCAGAATTGTTACCAGGAGGACATTCCCAGTTCAACACCAGAGAAGACTCCTTGAGTACTGGTTCACACCGAAATGAACTCACTAAGGCAGGAGCTGTTAAAATACAAAAACAAACCCAAAAAAACTCAAGAGGAGTAAGAAACCAAGTATTGTAGTAAACAAAAAAAGCTGTCTAAGTTCTGTGTATAAATGTTTATAAAACTTCAATAGTCCTTTCCACTTCTAAAAAGATAAAGCTACTGCCTACAAGGACTTGTTACCCTGTGAGGAAGGAAAGTATTTAGCACACTAAGTATGCTGACCTCTTCTCTGCTCTCTACCTCCTCTGCAGACAGGTTTACTGAGAAAATTAAGGTCGAGTATTTGTCAAGATCAGCAAAGTTTTCAAAATACTGTTCAGTCACTGAACACAGCACTCAAAGAACATTTATAGAGTAGTATATAAATTGACACTAGCTTACTGTATAATTATTTAAAACTCTTAGGTGCCAGCAAATACAATGAATATAAGCTCTGTGCATTAAAAGCAAAGGAGTAGTGATCCTTAAGAGCAGCAACTACAACACGTCAGTCTGAGAGTCTTATGGTACACTATTAAAACTGCATCCTTATGACCAGATAGAAAAGGGTATTAAAAAAGTTAATGTAGCAGTAACACTGAGAAGAAAGGTTCCTCTAAACTAAACATCTTCTAAAACTTGGCCTTCAAGACCAAAACTCTTATAACTTCCACAATTGTAACACACAGCAAATTTATTTCCTCTCTTGATGAAGAAGCATTTGGCACTTCCAAATACAGGGGTAAGAACCTCACGGATTTAATTATTTTTTTATTAAGAAAGGGTATTATTTTAAGAAACTAAGAAACAGCATAATTGTGTACCAGAGGAAACTGATTTAGTTAAAAGACAAATGTGAGTGACTGGAACTTATTTCTACTACATTTCATAAATATTTCTTTTCCTTCAGTAACACTGTCAGCTACTTCTACAAATAAGGTGAAATTATAGAAGGTTCCAGGGTTTGTGATTATAAACAGCCCTGGTGATACTGGATGACTGGTTGCTAGAGAAGGAACTACAACTCTGGATGTCTGTCCTGTAGATGTAGTGAGAAGAAGTATCATTTTATCAATAGGAAAAATCAAGAGACCAGCACACTCCACCTAGATATGAAAAATGGAGCTGGGCTCTGTGAAAGTCAAGATGAGACTTCATCAGCACTGACAAATACTTGCTGACAGAGACAGAAGCAGCAGAGGCACAGCCACACTTCCATGTTTTGGTCTGATTAAGCATTATGAGTAGCCAAGCAGAACTTTCACAGTACAAAGACACTTTTAACAGCTTCATCCTGGAGCCCATCTGGAAACTGTCCTTAGGAGCTCTGGGACAGACTCACCAGGGAATCTGTCCCATATTCACCTCAGACAAAATGGGACAAAACAGAGGAAATTACACAGCAGCTCATATTCACAGCAAGGGGCAACAATGGTCATAGTGCCCAGCATGAGGAACACAGGAGTACCTCAACCTTCTTCTCTCTGCTGTCAAGCTGAGCAGTGCAGTATGGTCAACAGCTACACAGCACAGCGCTGCCCAAAGACCAGCTGCAGCTACAGGCCCCTCCAAAGGGGGACATTACCAAGGCACAATGCTCCCTCTCTGGGAACGCTTTGAAATAATACACATGGAGTGAAAGCAACAACCCCCTCCCAGAGCCCTCTTCTACACATCAACATTGCTGACTGTACGCAGGCTGTGTGCAGCGCTTCTGCCTGAAAAAATATTGCTATTTCAGCCCTCAGCCAGGTAGGCAGAGCCCTATACTGCACAGCAAAATACAGTCCATCAGAAACAGGCCTGCAAGAAACTGTGACTTACTTGTATGCAGGCTTATGGATACTCCTTCTCCTTCTGTCTGACCATCAGCTGCAACTGCAAACACTGTGAAATTGTACATTGTCCCAGGGATTAACTCAG